>VWPU01021904.1:0-31038 GCA_013398955.1 Callaeas wilsoni | reverse complement strand
GGGCCGGGCCGGGCCGGGCGGCTCCGAGCCCGCCGCCGCCATGCCCAAGGTGGTGTCGCGGTCCGTCGTGTGCTCCGACACCCGCGACCGCGAGGAGTACGACGATGGGGAGAAGCCGCTGCACGTCTACTACTGCCTGTGCGGACAGATGGTGCTGGTGCTCGGTGAGCCGGGGGCCCGAGGCAGGGGCAGGCCGCGGCCCGGGGAGGGGCAGGCCGCGGCCCGGCGGCGCAGAGGGCCCGGGAAGGCGGCGGCGGGGTGTGGGTTCGGGATGCGGGATATGGGTGTGGGTTCGGGATACGGAGCGAGGGTGCGGGTTCCGGGTTCCCGGCCCCGCCGCCAGCCCGGCCCCGCCGCTCCCCGCAGATTGCCAGCTGGAGAAGCTGCCGATGCGGCCGCGGGACCGCGCCCGCGTGATGGACGCGGCCAAGCACGCCCACAAGTTCTGCAACGCCGAGGAGGAGGAGAGCGTCTTCCTGCGCAGGTGGGCCCGGCCCCTGCACCCCCCGTCCCTCTGAGCCCCAGGCCCGGGGAAGGGGCTGCCCTCCCCGCCCGGCTGGGAGCCGCCAGCCAGGCACCGAGACCCTGTGTCCGTGTGCTCTGCTCAAGCGCTTGCCTCTCTCCCCCAGACCCGAAGGCATAGAGCGGCAGTTCAGGAAGAAGTGTGGCAAGTGAGTGACCTTTTTTAGTCTTTTGAGTGATTTTTAGAATCTTTTTATGAGGAAGCTATAGGAATCCGTAATCTGAGTTTCCTCTCAGCTATGCATATTTCTGTTTCCAGGTGTGGGCTGCTGCTCTTTTATCAACACCAGCAGAAAAATGCTCCTGTGACATTCATTGTTGATGGTGCTGTGGTCAAATTTGGCCAGGGTTTTGGGAAAACAAACATATATACTCAGAAACAAGAACCTCCTAAAAAGGTAATTTGCTTTAGAGAAGAAGGATGTCTTTGCTTTTCTAAAGGTGTTGTGTATAAAATAACTTCATGGTGAGGGCAGAGGGGAGAGAAAAGAAAAAGAAAAGGACCTCTGAAGAATAACTCAGTTTGGTGTCTTGTCTGTGTCTCCTTTAAGTTTTCCTTGACAGAGGTCACTGCAGCTTAGAGTCTTAGCACTAAAGGAGAGCAAAATAAACTTGAAAATCTAGAGTGTGCTTGATGTTTAGGCTCAGTTAACAGAAAGTTTCCAGTTGCAAGTAGGTCAGGTTGGTAGTTTGCACAGTGATTCTCAAAGTCTGGTTCATCTACTGTATGTCAGTCAGCTTGCTTCTGGTAATGACACCTCTAAGCCCAGAAATCACTGAGCATAATTCCCTTTGCCACCCACAGAGTTCAGGTAATCTTGATGACTTGCATAAGAAGCCTTAAAAGCTTTGGAAGGAGGAAGCAATCCCTACTGGCACAACTGTTGCCAAGGTTTAACAAAATATTCTTGTTTTTCACCCAGGTGATGATGACCAAACGGACCAAAGACATGGGCAAGTTCAGTTCTGTCACAGTCTCCACAATTGATGAAGAGGAGGAGGAGATTGAAGCGGTGAGTTTTGGATGCCCTTAGTGGCAGCCACATCTGAGCTGGGCAGAGCCAGAAATGGTCTCACTGTTTGGCTGAGATGTTGTTACTCTGGGGTTTGCTGTTGCAAAGTGACATGTGTGTATTTCAGAGGGAGATTGCAGACTCATATGCACAGAATGCAAAAGTGATTGAGAAACAGCTGGAACGCAAAGGCATGAGCAAGAAAAGGCTACAGGAGTTGGTGAGTTTTTCTTTGGTGGTTGGATTTGTACACAAAAGCTATCTTGCAGATCAGACTGCAAGTATAGAGAGGTCCTGGTACAGTCACAGGCAACTTGCAGCTTTGTGAGGATGAGAGTTCCTTTACAAGTTTTATGGAGATGTTCTTCTAGTCCCCCTGAACTTAAAATTGCCTGCCATTACCTGGAGAGCTAACTGAAGAGCAGCCAGCAGAGTGCCTCCAGGGAGGCTTCCTGTGACCTCTTGGACGAGGAACAAGGCAAGGAGAAACCAGGCCATGGCTTTGCCAGCCTGTGCTCTCATGCCTGCTTGGCAGAGCAGGTCATTGCCATGAGGCATCAGGGCAAAGCAAGGCTCTTGTGGAGGATCTGCAGCTCAGCTGCTACTGCAAGGGGCACTTGAAGAATAAATGGCAAGAACATCACAACTGATCTTACCTGCTGTGACAGGAAGGTAGTAGATGCAAGGGGGGAGGAAATGTGTGGCTTCCACCTGAGGATAGAAAGTATGAAATTGTCTACTGGGCTGTTGGTCTTGGGCTTTTTATGATTTTAAAGATTGTCCTCATTTTGTAAGTCAGCAAAGGACTTGAGCTACTCTTGCTCCTGGTTTTGAAACGGAAAAGTTTGCGTTGGTCAGACAAGAAGAGCAAACTTCTTTGGAGCACTGAATGGAAAAGTATCCAGACATTATTTAATTCTGCCTTAATTTTCCTATTCAGGCTGAGTTGGAAGCCAAGAAAGCCAAGATGAAGGGAACCCTGATTGATAACCAGTTCAAATGAAATGCTGTGTATCTGCTGGATATTCGGAGACAGAAGAAAACTACCAGGAGCTATCACAGTTCTGTCAACAAAGCAGAAGTAACAGACAATGTTCAAGAGTTGCACTGTGCTGCAGCCAGCTTGGAGGATGAGAACTTCTCTGTATCAGTGATACTCTGGGTACCAGTCTTAACTCCAATGGCACTGGAGACTTTGCTCAAACGGCAGTTCTCTACAGACCCAGTGTTATGAGCAGGCTGTTCCAGGTAGAATATTTACTTCTGACAAAATCTTTGCTGGGTGCCTTCCCAAGTTCACCTTTAGATACCTGTCTTTTTATTTTGTAATTTTCAAATGTGTTTCATTGAATATATTAGAACAACAGGTAACTGTATAACAAAGAAATCCTTACAAAAGTAAGCTCTATGCCTGTTGTTCATTTTGTTATTTTAAATGTGTTCAAAAGGTGCAGCAGCCTGAGCCATGCCATTCCAACACAGTCTGGAACGACTGGGATGCAAGGCAGCTTGGGCATGGTGCTGCTGCTTACTCTGGGCTGCCAGAGGCAGCCAGCACAGACTGGGCTGCAGCACTGCAGTCTCAGCTCCTGCTGAACATCACAAGGCTGCAGCTGTACAGAATTACACTGTCACAACAGACACCTAGAAGAATATCAAATCCAAACCTGTTTTAAACTACTGTAAATAAAAAATGCCACTAATGAGTTCAAATACATGGTTGGAAGTTACTGATACAGCCAGTGATCATTAAAGAATACAACTGCATATCTGAACTAGCCCATTGGGCAAAACAGTATCAGTATTTGGAGTTGTGAAATGTGAAGGAAAAATTGTTTTGAATGTACTGACCACTAAGGACTTGGATAGACAACATTACTCACCAGTTTTTAAAGTACCTTGTTTGGGTAATAGGACTTTATGCTTCTTGCATGATGTAATAGCAGTGCTCTCTAGCCTGTGTCTTTGTTGTTCTATGTGGGATTAAATACCATGTTACAGATTTGAACTAAAACACCTTTCCTGAGATGTTCTTACTCTACCAAGTATCATAAAATGCGAGCAATGAACAAGATGCTTCCATCTCCCACAATTACTATGGAAAACTTCCTATAATCAATACAGATTTTCCATCTGACTTTATAACCCTGACTGGGAAAACTCAGATCTGCTTACCTAAGAATCTGTCCCTCCTTTCTCGGGAAAACAAGGTGTAAAAGAGAGAGTGAACTCGGCCCAGAGCTAGCAGAGATGGGTCTGTAGATCCTGTGACAGTTCAATGTCAGGCTGGTAAGCAGGTGTTCACGTTAACTCGTGCAGTGCTGATCTTCCCTGCTCATCACCTGCTGATTGAAGCCTATTTCCAGAAGCCTGTGGCCAGAGGCCCTTGGTGGTGTGCGAGACGTGGGAAGGGCAGGAGAGGTGCGTGGGTACACAAACCCCTTTCCCAGTGTGGTAGCACGGTCCAGCCAGGCGAGGGCCTCAGGGTTCCTCGGGGAGCGATCCAAGCCTGGGGTGACTGCAGGTCGCTCTCTATAAAAATTCAGAAGATTTTTTTCCCAAGCAAGAGTAAAAGACTTTGACATCTGAAAATAGATTTTGAACCATGTGAGAGGTGCTGGGATGCAGATGCTGAGTCTCCAGTTGTCCAAGGATGAAGTGTGGTCTTGCTTCAAGTGACACCAGAACAAGCTAACTTGGGGATAGTGTGATTTATTGTCAGGGTTAAGGCTGGGAGTGACAAAAAGCTTCAGCTGAGGACGGGCTGTGAAGGGGCTGCCAGCTGGGGATGGGACCATCTTTGCAGTTTGGTGAGGCACAGAGAAAATCTGGTGAGTGCCCCAGCTCAGCACAAGTTGTCCAGAGTAGCTGTTACCAACTGCCATCAACTTCCTCAGCTGCCACCTGGAGCCTTGAGCGCACAGCACAGGCTTCTGGAAGGCCAGTCCATGTTCAGTCAGTGTTTGTCGTTCTTGTCGTTGGAAATCTGCCTAGTTTGGCTCAGGACTTGTGCGTGGACCCCGTTAGAAAGGGGAGTACCTCATTTCTTCTGAGGTGCTTTTGATACACTCTAGTTACGCAGTCCATGGCTGAAACAACTCCGAGACAGGGAATCTGATCCAATACATTATTATGTATTTCTTACTTCAACTAGAGCTAGTTCACAACAGTGTAAATCAAGTTGAGTTTTTCTTTCTAGATCTAAATGAATTTAAATATATTAGCAGACTGTAGCAACAGGAAGCAGGGTCACCTAGTTCAAACAATTGATGAAATGTCCTAATAGATAAAACCAGCCATCTTGCAGGGTTTCCCATACCCTGGTAGCAAATGGGGAATCTGTAGCAGACTTCAGACCAAAGAAAAGTCAGATTTCATGTTACTGTAAAAGTCAACATTTGTTTTAATAAACCTGTATATACAGGTAAGTGATAGATTTGCTTGTTTAACTGAGCACCATATTGTATGTAAGAACTTGTCCAGATGCAGACGCATCACGAAATGTGAAACAAAAAGTGAAGGAGGGAACCTGTTCCAAAAGTAATGGCACACATGGCCAGACTTACCTTACAGTGTTTCATGACTTGGTCCAGACCAGTTTCCAGGCACCTTCACAAGCCCCTAGTCTGATTTACTGTGTCAGAACAGCTCTGGATGTAACGATGCTGCCTGGTTCCCCATAACCGGTACAAAACCTCCACACAATTTGTAAACACTGAGGAGAAGTGGTAACAGTGAATCCAAACCTCCTCCGTGTTAATCACAGCTGTGCCTGGAGAGCAGCATGAAATTCTTGCCTGCACCCTGAGGGGAAGATTCTGCTCAAGCCTTACAGCTCTCCTGCTCCATGTTATTTTACTCCCTGACTGATGTGCAGATGGCTTGCTCTGACTCCCTAGACTGTTGCATTGATAAATGCACACTAACAATGTGTATGACAAAGTGATCAGCTTGGGAGCAGCACTAACTGATCAGCCTGAATTAAAGGAGTCTCAGCTTTTGCTGGTGCTGTCCTATAGAGCCCATGCAGCTTTGCCACATCCAGGCATTTTAAAAGTATAAAATGATGGGCTTGTTTAAAAGGCTGCAGGGCTGGGCTCCAAGGATGGAATGGAAGCCTTGTAACTCCCTGCTGAGGAATCCTTATGAACCTGGCTGGCCACAACATACTGGGGGTTTGGGTAGATTTCAAGGCACAAGCAGCCAATCTCTCTTTTGTTGTCAGCCAGAAAAACTCCATCCCATGCCTGCAGCCAGGGCTGTAACTCCTGTCAATCCCAGCAGGATCAGAAAGCGACAAGCAGCAAACCACTGGTGGGATGACACCTCCCAGAACCTCCCTGATGCTGCCAGTCTTGGTGTGGGGTCTTGGCAGGTCCTAAGGACTCATTGTTCCCAAAACCATTACAGCCCAGCAGCTCAGTATGGCAGAACTGGGGCTGTGTCCCTACAGGCACGTGAGCTTAGCTCTGTTCCCACAGCCCAAGGCACCATCATGTGCTTTGGGCAGTGGCAGGATCAATCCCCACTGGGAGCAACTGATTTTACCCTGCACGACAAAGCATTGCCTCTTCCCCTGCCCCTCTGCACCAGATGCTGCCAGGCATGCTGGCAGCAAATGAAAGATGCTGGAGCAATGCCTGCCAAGGGTGACAAGGACACAGAGGCAGGGGCACTCCTGGCTCCATCCAAAGCCCAGAGACACAGCCTGGAGTGACCCAACGATTGCTGAAGGGGACAGTGGATTGGATGAGCTGGCACTCTGCTGGTCTTTTACAAGTCAAGTCCTTAGGGTGGGATGCTCTCCTCGGCAAGACTCAGCACACAGCCAGGCACAGCGCAGTCGGGGCAGGCTGCTGCACACTGAGCCATTCCAACCATCCTGCACCAACTGCCACCTGCCCCAGCCACTGACAAGTGTGTCACACGAGATCCCCTGCGCAGCTGTGCCGCGTCAACACCTCCTAAGCCTGGGATTTATGGGAGCTGGGCGAGGGGCTGAGACAAACGCGGCATCACAGGCATTCACCCATCCCTTCCCACCGGCAAAGGAGCCGATACACCAGGCTGGACACAGCTCCTGGGGAGGAAATCACGACGTGTGTGATGTTCAGCCCTTCCCACAGGAGAATCATACTTGAAAGGAAAATCCACCCCCATCCACGCCATTCTTGGGGCAGCACAGCCCAGTGCACAAAATGCTGTGTTGGGGGGACTGCACTCAGCTCGGTGCCTTGCCACTGGCTGGTCCCAGTCCCTTTCTCATGCCTCAGTTTCCCCACAAAACAAGGCCCTTAATCCCTGTGCAGTGTGCTCCTGTGGCAGGCAGCAGCAGCAGCTGAACCCCCCAGCCTGGTCCCCAGATAAAGCTGCTCCCAGGGAGCTGGCCAGGAGGGGGGAGGTTAAAACCCCAGAAGGCCTACCAGCCTGTGCTACCCAACAGTGGAGCACAGGGAAAACCCCTTGTGGGCTCTGCCCTGCATCTCCCACCTGCCAGAGCTAAAAAGAGCTGGGAAACACATTCTTGTTTCCTGAATCCCCAAAGCAGTAGGGCAGCTAGCTAAAACCCATTTCACTCAGTGCCAACCCTGCACCCCAAGTCCAGTGCACAATCTGTGGGTCTTAAGGACTTAGGGATCCCACAGCTCAGCTCAGTGTCTCAGTCACCCACCACCGTGTGCAGGAAGAAATGATGCACTTACCTTCTTGTGCCAGTGGCCTGGCCATGCATCCCCTGTGGAGGAATGGATGGGAAAGGATGCCCCATGCTCAGCAACCAGCAGCATTTCAGGACAGCCCTTGAAATCCAGGTGAGCTTACCAGCAGGAGCCTGAGAGTCCTTAATTACTCTGCTCTTGTACAACAGGAAAGGGCTCCCTGGTAAAGCTGCCCCGTGGCAGTCCCCTGCCAAGCTGCTGCCTGTGCCCCCAGCACTGCCCACCACTTGTGGCACTGCTTCACATCTCACCTTTGCAGCCTGTTTCATTTCCACAGCAGGCAGTGGGGGATCTCACACTGCAGCAGCCCAGAGGCACTTGAAAAACATCAGCAAGGACAGTTGGCTCAACTGTGAGGCACAAGACTGTCTCCCATCAGGAATCCATGTACCCACTCACAGGGACCCTGGCAAGCCAACATCACCTGCAGCAAAAAGGTGCTGCACTCTCATGCCTGGCTGCCCTGCTTAGATTCCAGCAATAAAAACAACTCTCGCCCTTCGCAACACAAGGTCTTGTTTAGCTGCCTTGGGCAGTGGTTGAGATTGGTTTCAGTGATTGAAATCAACCGTTTTGAGTAGGCCTGGGAAGCCAGAAAGGACCAAAGGCATGGGGGAAGCGAGGAGACTCACTGATCTGAAGGGCAGAAGAGCAGGAGAGCATCCACTCACCACTCCAGATCCCCAGGCAGAAACCAGGCAGCTTCACTGGGGTGACTCACACACCTACAGAGATACCTGGGTAAAGGCCACACCACATACATTGCTCCATCTTGCAGTTTTCCCCACACCACACATATTGCTCCATCTCGCAGTTTTCCCCAAATTGTCCCAGCAGCATAAAGGAATTTTCCCCTTCCCCTGGAATTTTGAACCTTAAGTTCCAGGGGTAAGGAATGAGCCTGGGAATGCACCTCCCTGCCTAGCAAGCACAGCTGGTACAGAAGCTGTCTCTGCTCAGCTGCTGCATCCCCACAGCCCAGCACCCTCCGTGAGGACACAGCTAGCCAGGGAAGCTACAGAACAGCAGCAATTAACTGAATTTGTGTCCTCTGGCTGGGTTTTAACATGCCCAAGTAGGCAGCTCGGTTTCTAAGGCAGAGAACATGATGCCAAACTCTGCTCCTCCAGAGAGGAGGAAACACTCCCTTAGACATTCCTCCAGCCTCCCAGGCATTCAGTGCCATGGGGAGTGCTGTGCTTTACAGACAGTTTAGGCACTTGGCACTGTCAAAATCAGCTTTCATGAGCTCCAAGGAGCAGCAGACCACAGGCAGGACTGTGGCACACACTCAGTCCATCATCTCTGGTTAGTGGACTCTCAGAGAGGTCAGCTGGGTGAGCCCTTCAGAGCTGCCAGTCCCCATTCCAGCCTACACCACTGGCTTTCCCTGGGGAGGAAACACTACCTAGCTTCCTTGGCAGCCTGCACTGTGTTTACCTGCCAGTACTCAGCAGGCAGCGAGGCTTGCAGGATGGAGATGGTTCATCTTCCTCCTTCTCTACAACTGCTGAGACCCCCAAACCCCTCTTACTTCAACTGCTGTAAGAATAAACATGAGATGAGGAAAATTGGTTTCAGATTTTTATTTCTCTGTACTCTTTAAGCAGGAGTGACTGAAATAGAAACCATCATGAGTCCCATCAGGGGGCATAATTTGATAAAGACAGGGCAGGCAGTCAGCCCTGCCCCCTGCCAACTTGCAACTTGTATAAACATCAGCCGCCACTGTTCAGTAACTAGATGGTTTTCAAACAAGTCCATGAACGGTCATAGACTACATAGAACAACATGCCAGTTCACAACAGGAAACAACTTATGTGTACTTCTTGATTTCATCATACAGGACTAAGACAAAAGCACCACCCATTCCTCGGAGTACATTTGACCATGCACCTTTGAAAAAGGCCTTGGAGCCCTCATCCCGGGCAATCTTCCGCCAGCAGTCAAGAGTGCCGGAGTACATTATGTCAGCTGCAGGAGACAGACAGCTTTAGGAACTGGATGCCCACGATCCCCAACATCCAGGTCAGCCTCAGGTCAGCCTCATATATCTGCTAGCTTTACAACCTCAAGTACATCCCATTTCCTGGCTGACTTTCTCCAAAACTAGCACATCAGAGGACGAGACTGCCCAGGAGAGATGTTGCTGCTGCATTGTCCCGGGGAGACACTGGAAGGACCGGTTCAAGCAGAAGGCAGCAACTCCTTGCTTTGACACCAACACTTCCAAACCCAAAAGCTATTGCACAGTCGGCCAGGCTGTGCCTGCTAAGGAGGCTGTCTTTTCTTGTCCCAGAGACACTGGCTTGCAACATCCTTGGGTGAGTTCTGCTGTTCCTGCCTACTGAAGTATACCTGACTTGTGCATGCCACCTTACAGGCGTGCTGCACAGGCCGAGCCATTCGTGCCCCTTCCTGTCACCTGCTTCTGCAGCCCCTCCTACAGCCCTGCTTACAAGAGAACAGGATATCGACACAGGCTGATGAAAGCCAAGCCACTCTGCCTTCACTTCCGTTCCACCACCACTGATTCAGGGATGCCCAATAACTCTCACACAGTGAGGTAGAAACTCACCTCCTTTACGGCCAGACTGCATCATCATGCGACGACGAACCGTATCAAAAGGGTAGGAGACCAAACCAGCGACAGCGGTGACGGTCTGAGCAATCATCCAGCTGACAACAATGTGGGTATTCTTTGGGTCTGGAAGCATGCCTGCAGGAGAGAGGCTTTGATGAGACCGGCAGGTAAGCCACCAGCACTATCGAAATGCACTACAGGCCTGCCGCAGCCCAGCATCTCCCTTTTAGTGCCGTTTTGGTCAACCTACCCTTCGCGGTGTCGTATATGCCAAAGTAGGCGGCTCTGTAGATGATGATGCCCTGGACAGAGACGCTGAAGCCCTGGTACAGGCCCCCAAGGCCATCTGAGCGGAAGATTTTGACCAGGCAGTCACCGAGCCCCTTGAACTCCCGGTCGGCCCCCGCTTTACCCACATCCGCTGCCAGGCGGGTTCGGGCGAAGTCAAGAGGGTAGACGAAGCAGAGGGAGGTCGCGCCGGCGGCACCCCCCGATGCCAGGTTACCGGCGAAGTACCGCCAGAACTGGGTTCGCTTGTCCACGCCGCCCAGGAAGATCTGCTTGTACTTATCCTTGAAGGCGAAGTTGAGGGCCTGGGTGGGGAAGTACCGGATCACATTGGCCAGGTTGCCGCGCCAGAAGGAGAGGACGCCCTGCTCCCGCGGGATGCGCACCACGCAGTCGATGATGCCCTTGTACTGCTTGTCGGCGGAGATCTGCTTGCTGGCGTGCTGCACCTGCAGGGGCCGAGACGCCGCCGTCAGCGCCGCTCCCCCGCGAGCCCCCGGCCCACCGCCGCCGCCCCCCCCCTCCTTGCGGCGACCTTGGGACGGCCCCGGCCGCCGGCCCTCACCTGCAGCAGCAGCTTGACCCTCTCGATGGGGGCGACGGCGGTCTTGGAGATGGCGGCCGCCACGCCGCCGGCAAGGAAATCCTTGGCGAAGGACACGGCCGCATCGGTCATGGCGGGAGCGGCGCGAGCGGGAGGCGATGCCGGGCGAAGGAGGCGGGAGGCGGCGCTCCGAGGGGCGCCGCAATGGCCGTTAATATAGGGGCCGGGGCGCGAGCGTGGGCGGGGCGCACGTCCCGCTCGCCGATTGGCCGCGCCAGGGGGCGTGGCCGCCGCAGGGGGACGGGGCCGCCGCTGGAGGCGGTGGGGGGCACATGGCCGCGGGGACGGGATGGGGTAGCGCGGCACCGGGAGCCCGCGATGGAGCGCACCGGCACGGGGCATCCCGGCATGGAGGATCCCACCAACACCGCGGGCGGGACAGTCTTACATACGTGCGGCTCCCGCCCGGTGACACCGCCTGTCTCTACCCCGGGCACGACGCATGGCGGTGACGGGGCCATCCGTGACCACGACCCGCGGCCCCTCTGCGCCATCTCAATGCCATGGCGAGAGCAGCCGGGCACAGCACAGCCGCGGCGCAGGCTGGAACGGGCCGGGCTCTGAGGCTGCCTCGTCTACGGCCACGTACAGGCCCCCGTCTCTCTCACGCGTAGCCGAGACCCTCGCGCACAGACCTCTCAGGATACCGTCACCCCGCACACACGGGGCTCCAGGAGTGACCGAGCTCCAGGTCGTGTATGGATTCCTTCTGTAGCCACAGTGCTGAGCTCAGCTGAGATGCTCAGACAGGCACACCCACCGGTACCACCCGCCCCCATCGCACAGCTGCATCCAAACGTCACTCGGGTAGAACTTCACCTATCCAAGAGTTTAGCCTTGCTACTGACCCGTTCTGCACGGTCATACACCGTTTCACAGGTTAGTGATCCACTGATGAAGCGCTTTCTTTCAGTGACATCTTAAATATTTTAGTGCTGCCTTTTGCGGGATTTATCGTGCATATTTGTGATTACAAAGGACAAGCTTGGTTGATAAAAGGTTAGTGCTTGATAGGTGGTTGGAGTGCACTACAATACAAAGGAGGTAGTAGCACATCAGAAACAAGTTAGAGATAACTTTTTGACTCACTTGACTCTTACGAGGTTTGAAGAGCTGATCAGATATTCATATGTACCCACTCAATCTTTAAAATCTATTTAGAAATACAGTATTAGTAAAAAACATACAGGTATGCTTGGACAAGGCAAGAAATCCATTCCCCCCCAACATGCTTACAATTCACATCTCCACATCCATATGTGTCCAGTAAGTCTCAGTATTACTACCTGCACCGTGCCCACGGGAAAACTGAGGCACGGAGAAACACAGTCACTAGGCAGGTTGATTAGAACCAAAAGCACTTACAGCCTCAGCGTGATGCATGAGCCACCAGATCTGCTCTCTACCATCTTAATTTTTTGCTATCTATGCTTGCATTTCTTCGCTGAGAAAAAAATCAGTATGAAGCACCACTGCAGTAGAACAGTGATTCCATTAAGAGAGATACTGCAAGACTTCAGCTGTAAAATACATCAACAATGAGTTCCAGGTGCAAAACAGGCCTTACAGTTATCCCAGATCTTTCTGCAAGTTTCTCTCCACAGTCACAGACTGTTCCTGTATGGATTTGCCATTGCCTCATCCTGCTGTGACATGTTCTAACCAAGCAGTTTCTAAGATTTACTTATTTTCACCCATCAGGGGTTATAAAAAGTGCAAAAACACAGACGAGGAGCTGTGTAAAGCAGGAAATGCTGCAGCTCGGGCTGGAGCCAGTGTGCACACACCTTCGTGAGCTGCCGCGATTCCCATGCTGCCAGGGGCACAGCCACCTTCCCAAACGGACACGGGGTTTGGGGTTTCTATCAGAAGGCACTAGGATGGGGCTGTTCCATAGCTGAACTTCTACAAAGGAACTGGAGCACCACCACAGTTCCTCAGGTATAACACGAGATGATCTTTTGTGGTCCAAAGCTCCCAAGAGGCCCATCTGCTGCAGTGGCACTGGCAGTGACCCGGTGCTCTTGCAGAGAGGTTCCTACCTACAGGACCTGCCTGCAGCCCCTGGAGCACACGGTTCAAGTGGATCAGTCACAGGTGGTGTGCACGGTGCTATGCTGTTGGCAAGTTCAGAGCAGCATAGTACGGTTAGGTCAGTGCACTGGAACTAAAAAGTGGTCTAATAAAAAACCAGAGGTTTAAAAGGATCTAAACAACATGTCAAAGTTTGTGGCTCTGAGATATCTAAGACATCTAAGAACTGCATTTTCCAGGAAATATTTCAGTTAGAGAACTTCAGGAAAATTATTTTTCAGAGTCTGAAGTAATTCACATACATGCAGTAACAATGCACAAGAAAGGGAGGAATATTTCTGAGTATGCACTTAAGTTTGCAAGATTGTCATTCCAGTGTATTACAGTCCATTTTGCACATTACAGTTCTGTCTTAGCAAAAGCACAGTTGCAGCAGCATACTTTCATCTTTATGCTGGAGATTCAGACAAAGTTAATATTCTCAAGTACATCTCAAAAACTGAGGAGTGGGTTTGGGAGTGTGACTGAACTAATTCTGGCTCTGCAGAATGCCATGTCCACACAGTATCACTAAAAAACCTGGAGATTTCAGTAGAAATTCTTGCATGTTGCATGTATTTTATTCTGTTTTTATTTTTTTGGCTGACTTGGTATCTCAGATTGCTTTTAAAAAATCCATCTTCTTAATGTTTTTGAAGACACAATTTATACTCTCATCTCTGTTCTCTTGCCTTTCTGCAATTGGTTTAATCTCAAATGGCTATTCAGTATTAAAAAGCACCTAAAATAATGTCATTTCAAGTTCCAGTAGTATAGCGTTTTCAAACTAGTTGCATCTTTCCTCTTCAGTATGTGCTTGCCAGTCTTATTTGTTACATCCATTCAGCAAATGCAATCCAGATTTATTCCTTCCTGTCCCAGGTGTCTCACTACAAGAACCATGCAATTCACTGAAATGTCAGTACCTGTAGCTCAGCATGTCTTTCTTGCAAAGTTCCTTAAGAAAGGTATTCGTGTATCTGCAGTGGACACTCTGATGTCAGTTTTCAAGCGCCGATTTCCTTGGCTCAAAATTTTCCCTTCGGAGGAGCTTTAATTCTCTCAGTTCTTGTGGGTGTAAGCTCTGGTCAACGCCAGGTGTTAGCTTGTAATTTAAAGGAGATTCAATATAACCATTTCTGTAGAGACAAACCCGCTTGCAGAATTCAAAGGTGCTAAACATAACACCGAAGTATGGCACAATCTGATAAAAAAGCAGTATAAGAAAAAAAAATTAGACTCACTAGTAGCATCCATATCTTAGATGTTTAAAAAAAAAGGGAGCTTCTAGGACTTCAGATCTGATCTGCTAATAGACCTTGTCCTCCTTTATTTAAAATCAGTCTCATCTCAAACTACGCTGGCAGCTGCAGCGTGCTAAAAGCAGGAGTTTATTGTTACATAACTAATGATAACAATATTGTGAGGAAGAAGGTCTATGCTAGCCTCTAGAATACCAGAACTTGTCAAATACCCAAGCACATCCTAAGCAATCTCAGCAAATCCTGGTAGGAAATGTGGAATTTATCCTACGTACACTGGAGTGACTCCACAATTTTCTTCTTTTGCCCCATGCAGAACCAGCAGCTCCAGGGCCATTGGCTTTGTATCAGCCCAGGTAAGGCAGTCACAGGCAGGCCACCACAATCAATCCCACTGTCACTCAATTAGCACTCATTAGCTGACCTGTAGTACTCTTATGTAGGTAATCCTCATCACAGCACTATAAAACGTATTTATGTAAATTAAATTACCTTCTGCTTAAGCCACCATGCTTTATTTCATGCTTTCAACTCAGCAAGGGCTGCAGTAACTGATACACGTGCATTAAATAGCAGGCTGAAAGCACTGCTTTGGACTTCTGGGCAAGTGGCTTATACAAGCACACTTTTTTTTACAGCTCACTACAACATGTTAAATTACTGAAGCTCAGGTCAGAAGCAGAACTTGTTTAGCTGTCCTAAGTGGATTGCTTGCAATCCCCCATCCGTTCCACAGCTTGTGTGTTAGGAGCACTCCCTTCTTTAAAGATGTTGAAATGAACTTTCAAGTGGTGACATCTAGAAGCCAAGCTTGCATTTGGGGAAATACAACCAACCCAAGTTCCACGGCTGGTTTATAACCTGTTTTGTCACTGATTCTGTCATCTATCAGCTGCTAAGTACAGAGGTATGTCACAAGCTTTCTATGCCCAACTATCCAAATCTGTCTTGATTCCTTCAAGATAGTATTTGACTGGGATGAAAGCAAAACCTCACCTTGAGCAGACTGGGTGTGAGTCCACTCCAAAGGCCAAGCACACCTTTGTTCTTCACGGTTTGCCGGAAGCAGTCAGCCATGCCAGTAAAATGGACATCAACTCCTCCATAGTGGGGAAGCCAAGGACTCTGGGCCTGTCAAGAGACACGCAGGGGGATTTAGAACAAGCAGGGAAAACCAAAGTAATTAATTATTTTCTCCATTCTGGTATGTAAGGAGCAGTCAACACCAGGTTTCAAAAGATTGGTCTGGATTCTTCCCAGAAGTATCAGCTAATTTGCATTAAAATATCAATTAAAAAGAGAAAGAACTCACTCTTTAATAGGTATGAAAGTGAACAGTAATTTCACACAGCACCTCCTTTTGTGCCATGTCACTACTAGAAATAAATCCCACCCTTGTGAGGACAAACCATCCGAACCAGAGCTACATACCCCATCAGCCCCATGCCTGCTGCTCAGGTCCAGGTAGAGATATTTCACATTCCTGGCAGTGGAACACTATGAGAGGGAAGGTTGGAGCTGGTCCCGAAAGCCACACTGCCTTCCTGTAACTCTGATCAAACCAGCTGACTTGTCTCTGTCTGCTAGGTGTGCACTGCTGTGAGAAGCATGAACTGTACTACAGGCTGAGGAGCAGCAGCACAGCAGAAATGGAAGGATGGAGATTTCAGCCCAGGCTGTTCCAGCCCACCAAGGCTGCAGCTGAGCAGTTGGTGCCCATGCTCCCATATCAATGTGTTCAGTTGATAGGGACTAGTTAAAGTTAGCTGGGGAGAATCCTGTTGGGTGGCAGCTGAACCTCCAACTGCAATACGGAGTCTGTTCACATGGAAGAAGTCTGGTTGGTCATTTTTAACAGCTAAATCCTTTCTTCATTAATCTCCCACCGCGTTAGCACAGACAGGATAACCTGACCTTGAATAATCCCATCCTCATCCATCTGTGCACATGCAGCCATGGATTTACTTTGCATCGACAAATCAGGGTTTCACTCAAACACATGGCAAGTGACACTTCTGTGTCAGGAGACCCCAGGACACAGCGTGATGACTTGCAAACTGATCATCCTAAGGCAGAAGTTTGATAAAAATGGGGCTTGTACAGTTAATTGATTGATGAATGTGGATATCATGATCCCCACACTGATCCGAAACACCAGCTAGTGTAGCGATTTGTCACTCCTTGTCCAGATTAACCTGTAGCTTCTCAGAGCTGCTAAGCCTAAGACAAGCCTCATAAATTGACAAGGGGTGATGACATTTTCTACATGCCTTAGCTATAGCATTTCAAGTACTTGGCAACTGAGATGCTGGAAAGGCAAACAGATCAAAACTCATGCTCTACATATGTAAGAGAAATTGCTAATCAAATAGTTACTGGTGACTCTACTGTTAAAATCTGAAAGCTGACAAAAACCTCGATTACCCCCCACACTAAGGGCATGGTCTTCTTTGTCTAAAAAAAGTCACAGATCATGATTTTTTTTCTCATTTTTTTTCTGCCTGATTGAAATGCATGTGAAATACTTCTTATGTCAGGTAACAGGTAGCCTTCTGCACAAAGACTTTCATGACTGTATTGCAGAAGATGCTGAGTGCTCCGAGACTTCAGAAACCAGTTCCGTAAAAATGGTGATATTAACACCAGCAATGCTTAGAAGAAAACTAAACTGATGAAAGTATCCCTAAAAGGGCAACAGCAGTCATAGGAGAACTGGATTCAAAGCCCTGTTTCTGCTTTCTGCACTGTCAGTCAGGCTCCATGAGGGTTTTTTCTTGTAAATGAAGTTATAAGCAGCCAAGCAGTAAAGAAAGCAGCTTTCTGAAATGTTTCAGGAATGCAAGAATGATTAGCATGTGATTCCCTTCCTTTTTCAGTCCCTTTGTGGTAGGCAGGGCATGGCCTGCCAGAATTTAATTGTGTGAGTTTGACTTAATCCCATTCATTACTGTAAACACTGCAAAGGCACAGAGCAAAGGTTTTGATTACAGTACTCTTGCCTGCAACACCAAAAGAAGTGACGAGCACAGTGCAGGTTTCAGTAACAGAGTAAACACCTCCAGAAGGCAGTTAAAAAGAAACAGGTAAATCAAACCTCTAAATTTCCAACCTGCCCATAGATACTGACCTCTTAAGAGATTTACTGAAATTATTTATAGTACCATTCCCCACGGATAGAGCTGTTTCTAAGATTTCAGTCTGTGAAGTGAAGTATGTGTTGCCAGCCTTCCTGCTTTACAGGAGCTGTATGCTTACAGGACCCTACACACAGTATTTAAGTAACAATTGTCCACAGATTCTCAGAATCACCTACTGCAAGAGGAAAACTAAAAACTGCATCAGTGTATAGTTAAAACTTCAGTATTTTAGAACATAGCTAAATGAAGTTAAAACATATTAATAAAAGAAAAATACTGGGAAATGCGTTTCATTTGGCACTGTTGTCCATGAAAAACAGTAGCTGTGGGTTTTGGCAGTTCTTATCTAAGCATGTCCACCACACTGCAATCCTCACAACCACCCACCCTATGGCACCAGAGCCAGAAAATGGAACAACAAAACAGATCAAACTGGTTTCTCTACCTCTTTTGCAGAAACCTACCATGACATACAAATCAAACAGCTAATCTCATTCCAAAAAATTTCATGCACTTCAAAGCAGCTGGAATTCCTTGCTTTTGACACCCCTTGACGCTATGGGCTGGTGCATGGAAACCTGTTTGTTAGGAATTCTTTTAAAGACTTCCTTCCTCCCAGTTACAGCTGTCTCAAACTGCAGGGGGCTGGGGATACAGCTCCCTGTGCTGATAACAGAGAGCCAAGGTGTTACTCGTAGTAGTAGCAGGGCTAAGTTTCTTATCTTTTTACCTCTGATGGACACTGGGTTCTCTAAATGATTAAAGCACATCAAATGCAGAATTGGCTCCACCTGCTCTCTCACAAACACAGTATTTTTATATCCAGAGACCACCAAGTTGACTATGTCACTGCAACACATCCACAGAGGTAGCACTGTTCTACTGCAACACTCTAAACCCAAGAGAGAAATGTACAAAAAAATGCCCAAATACCTGGACTCTTCTTTTTTAAAAATAAACAAAATATTTAAATAAGGGTGCAGTGTCATGGCAAAACTCAGGTTAATTGTTATAGTTAATTGTTACCTGAAGTCTCTTCAGACACCGTCTCTCCCATTGTCTGCATTACGAGGTGACTGCCAGAACAACATAATCCCATTTTGGGAACTGATCTCACAGAACCTTTACAGTGACCTCCCTCAGCCTCTCTCCTGTGCAGACAAAAACTTTTCACTTGCTTTTTGGGACATTTTGGTTTGAAATTATTTGTATTCACATGTATCAGAGACTATGAATTCACGTATTTAACTCTTGTACTTCCCTCCTCTTCCCTGTTCATCAAGTTTGTTGGTACAAATATTTACTATTTATTTTTTGAGTACGCAGTACTCTTGGCACAGAGTATGGAGGACAGTGAATAGCAGTCATCAGTGGTATGCTACCCTGATGGTGGATAGAGTAAAGCTGCTTGTTATTTACATATTTTCAACAGATTCAGGTGTCCTATAGTTCTGATCACTTAAAAAAAAAAAGTACAGGAAGACAATTTACACACAGCTAAAGAGTTCACACTCTTAATCTGGAAGCTAAAAAAAGAAGTCTTTGCAGTCTGGGTTAATAAGGGCACATGAAACAGGCAAGTGCAGCCATAGTTCAAAGGAAACCGAAGGACAAGGATTGCAGTTTTCATTCAAGCTAATACCACTCCAGTCAACAGAAATTTCACTCGAATGAAGACTGGATACTTGAAAGAGTGTTTCATTCCACTACAATGAAAAAAAATTAAAATGTCAATACGTGTTAATATTTTGGGGAAAAAGGCATTCTCTTGGGCTTAGTCAATCCTTCCCCTCGAGGCCAGCCTTACTCAGCAGTCATGCCCTGTCAGTGGCTTGGTAATGCTGACTTACCCCTGGTTAAAGTCCACCCAAAGGTATTCAGGCACACAGGAAGGTAAACCACGGCAAGCTATCAGGATAGAGGTGGTTCAGAGCAGCACAGCACAGCTGACCTCCAGCATCCAGCTTGTCCCGTCCTCTGTAACCTGAACTGGGGTCAAATCATGCCCTTCTGGGAAGAATGGCACCGAGTGAGCAAAACAGCTTCATGCTTGGTCAAAAGCTTGACTCTTTGCTTTAAATACATTTCACCAGGCCTGTTGTACCCTGAGGCTTCACAGTTTGTTGCAGAATCCCTCCTTTGCTGCTGAGCCTAAGCTTCCTCTGCCTTAACACTGCTGTGCTAAGAAGTCTTTAATACAGAGGTCTTTTTCCTCAAGGCAGTGCAAACCCCTTACATAGGCAGCTCTGAGTGGCTTCCAAATGCCTCATGATGGTTCAGCTCAAGCCCTACAAGTGGGTGCACCATTTTAATGCACATTAGCACTAATTTATTTATTGCTGCAAACCCTTAAACAGACTGGCTTGGTCCCAACACTTCACACAGTGGATGGCAATGGTAGTTCCTGCATCTCCTGCTGCCTATCTAGGAACTGAGGAGAAAACTAATTTTTAACAGGATTGGGGCTTTTCACAGGTCATACTTTCATTTGCCTTATGTTAAGGATTTATGCCAAATCAAAATAAAACACCTATAAAAGAATCACAGAATGAACTAGGTTGGAAAAGACTTTTGAGATCATCAAGTCCAACCTATGACCTAACACCTCCTCATCAACTAAACCATGGCACCAAGGGCCATGTCCAGTCTTTTTAAACACATCCAAGGACAGTGACTCCACCACCTCCCTGGGCAGATGATTCCATTGCCCAATCACTCTTTCAGTGAAGAATTTTTTTGTGACATCTAATCTAAACTTCCCTTGGAGCAGCTTAAGACTATGGCCTCTCGTTCTGTCAGTTGTGGCCTGGGAGAAGAGCCTGACCCCCACCCAGTTACAGCCACCTTTCAGGGAGTTGTAGACAGTGATAAGGTCACCCCTGAGTCTCCTTTTCTCCAGGCTAAACAACCCCAGCTCCCTCAGCTGTTCTCCACAGGGCTTGTGTTCCAAGCCCTTCACCAACCAGCCTTGTTCTCTCCTCTGGATGCATTCAAGAATCTCAACATCTGTCCTGAACTGAGGGGCCCAGAACTGGGCACAGCACTCAAGGTGGGGCCTCACCAGTGCCAAGTACAGGAAGAATGACTTCCCTGGTCCTGCTCGCCACACTATTCCTGAGCCAGGCCAGGATGCCATTGGCCTTTTTGGCCACCTGGGCACACTGCTGGCTCATGTCCAGCCTGCTGTCAGTCAGCACCCCCAGGTCCCTTTCTGCCTGGCCACTGTCCAGCCACTCTGTCCCCAGCCTGTAGCACTGCAGGGGGTTGTTGTGGCAATCAAGAGAGTGTCGATGAAGTTTTAGCTCCTGTTTATGGAGTATTTTCCATGATTAGTTACCTCACATGTCACAGGCACATCACTCTAAGCACAGACAAATGGATACAAGGCTGTCCTGTATAACTGATGCAAAAGTACTCATGTTGGGGGTACCAGTAATAGCTGTACCTCCAGAGACATTATTGTCTCCTGGCTGAAAGTTATGTCTGTAATAGCTGTGTGCGAACAGCAGCAAACCCAGCCTGTGTCAGGTCCTGTCTGCTGTGGGAGCTTATGGAGTTTAAAAAGGTGGGCTGAGTTAACCCATCTAATCTGTCCCAAAACAGATTAAAGAGCTCCTACTCACACCACACTGATCACGGAGCTGAGGCGGCTGTAAGAGGCTGGCAGACATGATCAGCTGGCACTACCACACCTCAGACTGGGGGCATGGTGGCCACTTTAGTGTCTGGGAAGATCATTTGGAGAAAATTGCATTCTGCCATCCTTCAGACTTCCTGCATTTCAAACTGGTGCAATGGGTTTTCCTCCTTTTCTTCAGCAGGCTGCTGTGTTGCACTGCTAAGCTAATCTACCTCAAGGTGAGTATTACATAATTATCACACCACAGCTTCTTGGATGAACAGGTTTAGAGACAAGGCAGACCTCACAGTTAAAGCAGCACAGTCCTGCTTCCAGTTCTTGATCCAGAATTTCTTCCTCTTATCCAGTTTTCCTACTAACACTGTTCAGTGTTTCAACTTGACAGACAGTCAATCCTCATGCTTTTCTCCTGTGGAAGTCTGGGGATCTAAGAGAAATGCTTTGAGATTTGTTCAGATTCATAAAAGCTGATCTAGGCTGTTACAGAAGGCAAAGCCTACGTTATGCTCCATAGCTTTTTTCAGGTATTGTCTTGACCATTTACCAGACCAAATACTTCTCTAAGCAGCAGAGCAGTATTCTGCAACAGCTTCAGAAAGAGGTATAGAATATCTTTATAACAACATCAATGAAACAATAAAAATCACAGGTAGCTCAAAGTATTCAGATATAGTAAAAAAGAGAAGGAAAGAAGGTATTTTACCATAACCAGAATCTGACATCTATTACCCATTTGCTGATAATCAGAGGAGCCAGGCTGGTCTCAAATTCAAGTACCACCCAGTGCATGGGAACCTGGCTGATGCCTGAACCCCAGCAGCAAGAAGATGAGCGTGAGATCATAGGGAGAAGTAAGAAAAGTAAGAACTCACACTGCAGCCTCTCCCTTACAGATGAGACTCTAAAATATTTCACCTATCTGTGCGCTTGTTTTCACAACACTTGATGGAAGTTAATACCTCTGAATCTCCACTCTTTTGTCAAGTTTACTCGAAGTTGGACCACAGAATCAGAAGTTATTGGGGGCAAGGACAAGGACAGACAGCTAGCAACCATACAAGCCTCACTTAGGAAATCATTAGATGTAGTAATATTCCTCCTTATTTGCTGCCACACTACGGAATTTGTGTGGTCAAATGGTTCCATTTCTGAAAACTTTTGCTTCATGTTGTTCACTATTAAAGGGTCTCCCTGTGCAAAGTCTCAGGGCACGTATGCTTTTGAGATGTCGTGTGAACCACATGACCCAAAAAGGATTTCTTAATTTTAAACCAGGTCGTGACTCTAATGACTTTCATATTCGTAACAAGAGCACAGATCTCCCCACCAGCAGTGACATTACAGCTTGTGAGCTTCCAGAGGCTGCACGCCAGCCCGGTGACTGCCCCAGTGACAGAACTCTTTGCAAGTCACTCATGCTTAAGCAAAGCAGGAACCTGCTCCTCATCTCAGCAGAGAGACGGAACATTTATCATTCTCTTTTCAAAACTCTTTATAACCCGGCCACTGGGTTCTTGCTAGACTGACTTTCACCACGCAAGGGGATTATTTTAAAATAAATACTTAACAGTATTCCTCTTAAAAGACAGGCTTTTACTTTAAACAGGGAAAAATGACTGCTTAGTTTTCTTCAGGTTACTAACTCATAGCATTTACATAACTTACAACAGATTTCACATTTGCAGAGCATCTTGTGTTCCAAAGAACAAAAAAATCCAACAAAAAAACCCAAAACACATTGCAGATTTATAGGCAACCGAGGCCAAAATGATTGAATTTGAAAAGAGGCCACTTCTTGGGTGGTGCATGGCAACAATCTACACTAACCAAAAACAGTAAGCCTGTTTGTTTGCAGGAGTGAAGCAAAGTCAAAGCCTGCATTCTGAAACAGAAAGATCAGCACTGAACAATGCTTTCCTCACAGAGATGTCCTCACAGCTTGAGGATGCAGGGCAGTCAACACCAAAAATGTGCTGAATCCTGCACTTTACCAACAGTATGACTTATTCTATATTACAAGGGTTTGATGGCAAAGCTATACCTGAGTAGCATTTACTGGTGAAGGAGAGTTTAAGACAGGTTTGAATCACAGATATTAAAATACGGAGACAGGGCTGAGCTTCTGAAAACCATGCAAAGTTTGTTCGTGCAAGCAGGTGAGGAGTAACTGTGGAGTACCTATGAAGCTTTAAGGACATCTTTGTGCATTTTGCTTACAAAACTACCAAGGTCACAGCTCAGCCTGGGACAGAGGCTGAGAAGTGCCACTCAGGGGTGTCTGAGCCCACCTCTGCAGGTCATGAGTGCAGAGGGAAGTGCCAACTTGGCTATTGGGTTTGCATTGACAAACATTGCATGTTTGTAGGTTTTCAGTTCCATACATAGCCTGGGATGGATGCCATTCTAATAATAATCTTCTGTACAGCCTGTAACAGCTTTAAAGTCATGTTCCCTTACTGAAATGCCACAGCTCAGTCCAATAGGCGCTTATGAAGGTTATCATTGGCAAAAAAAAAGATGTGGGAAAGTAGAAACGTTACCAGTGCTTCCTTAGACCAAGACTTATTCAAGGGAAAATTTCCCTGCTAAAGGTAGAAAAAAAAACTGAAAAAGAAAAAAGCGTTCTTGTATGCAAGTCTGCAAGGTAAAAAGGGCAGTATTTGAATATGGCTTAGAAACTGGATTTAACAAAGAACATTATATTGTGAGGTAAGGAAGGAAAGCCAAGAATAACAGTCAGAAGGATATAAAGACCAGTAAGTTTTTGTTCAGAAACTGATACACCATAAAAGTAAGTCAGGAAAACACTTAATATAGAACATGCCCTTGAATAACTCTCTTTTTCACGAATCCCCTTCTACAGATGCACAACAAAAGCCATATTTCCATGCTGAAACATGCATACAGTACCTCTGAATTCTCTAACATGCCAATCAGGAGCAAAGTGAAAAAAGGAAGACAAAGGAATAAAATTAGGATAAGCACAACATAGAAGACTCAAATATTCAGTAAGACTCACTCATATTAATTAACATTTCTTTTAAGAAAAACATTCAGGTATATATAGCAAACACAGCATCTTTTTTTTAAAAAAAAGAAAAGTAAACTCAATAAAGCTAATTCTAACAGCAAAGGCAGAAGAAGCCATGGTTACAGAGAAAATCTGACATCATAAAGCATCACCAAAAGACAATTCTTCCTCAAGAAGTGCTCACTGACAGTCAGCTCCTACTCCCACAGCTGTCAGTGACAGAAGCAGCCAACGTCAGAGGTGTAGGATTCAGATATATAAAGTGAAAAAAGGATAAAGCAAGATTATTACAATAGAGATCAAAAATAGCACCTTATCCTTCCTGCCATAGCAGAATTCATTTCCTAGTCTATGCAAACAATTCAAGCATTGTCCATATGAGGAGATGAATGGAGCTAACTCTTCTAAGACTGCCTAGCATATCAAGTAAAGATCTGAACTGGGTGTCCTGGACTCATGTTGTAGTCCACCCCAGAATCAATGGAGACAGCCTTGTGTCCTAGTTTCTCAGTTTTTGAAATTCCTGAGATTGTCTTACAACTTCCTGGCTCCCCATCACCAGCAGCTTCACTGGAAAAATCTTCTTTAGCAACATATTCCCTGCATCTGTCAGACTGGTGGGACAAAAGGGAGGTAAAAGGAGTCTGATACTGACTTTCACAGTGTGCTGGGCTCCTCTTCATACACAAACCCAGCATTCACTGCTTCAAAAAAGCCCAGCACTTCTCTGCGCACTGCAGAGAACACACAAGGCCCAGGGGTAGCTGAAGGCTTTGGTACCTCCCTCCTCCTATCAGCCAGAAAGCTGAATCACTGAATAGAGGCTGCTCAGAATAAGATGTCTGAGAAAAACTGTGATGAGAAGTATCTGCTCACCCATTTTCTACAGAACTCTGAAATGTCTTGAAGTTCTTTTCCTCTTCTTTATTCTCCCCCCTTCTAGGTCCATCCCTCTGCCTGACACTTTTCCTGGTGCTGTACTAGGCATTTCTCTCTTCTGACCAGCAGCCTACAAACTGCACAGACCAGCAAGCACAGAGCAGAGCTGATCCCTGCAAAGCTGGGCCATACCCTGGTGCTAACTGGAAAATCCAAACTTCTTGGATAACCTCGCAGGAGTTCCAGTGAGCTCTTGGTATCAGGGCAGGTAGCAATTTTCAACAGGTCTCTTTTCTGCACAACTCTCCATGAATTAAGTAATTTCCAGTACCTAACATATTACAAGATTAGGCAGCTCGTTCTTTTGAAATACCTTTGCTTTCTCCCACGCCTTCAGAATAAATCACTGAACAGGAGGTGTTTCTCTAAGCTCAGAAAATCACTATTCAGTGTTACAGTGCACTTATGAGGAAGAAACTCTCTCTGTTGATGAGACTTTTGTTTTCATGCAAAGTATTTTTAGCCTCTCCACTTGCTACATATTTAGGCAATAAATCCAGTTCCCGTAGTGCTGGAAGTGTGATCAGGTGTCGCCCCTTCGGTGGACGAGCACGGCCTTGTGGCAGGAAAATGAAACGCGGGCCTGTCCCACTTCTTCACGTGCCTGTCGCGGCACAGCCCGACACGAAACATCGCACCAGGTACAGCCAAAACCTACTTTTGAACTGATATTACAAAAGCTGAATGTTCAAGTAGCTGTTGCATCGACAGAAAATATCAAAAGGGAAACAGCAACTAAGTGCCTTTATTTTCTTCTATTCTTTAGCACAACAGTATTGCTGTGAGCCTGAGGGTATAAAGTAAAAGAAGGCTTGTACGGAGTATTTGCTCTTCTTAGACCCACTGGTACAGCTGGATAAAATGATCAAGTTTTTGTGCTCAGGATCTCTTTCTTGTCTGAAATATTTTATAAGATACCTGATGAAAGGGCTCAGTTTAAACCTTCTGGACACATCAGCTACATGTGCTGGTCTGATAAAAGCCCTTACTCCTCCTGCTGAGGTTCTCTGCTACAAGATGGGGAGAGGGCAAGATGAAAGCTTCTGAGACACGGCATCTGAGCCCTGAAAAGAGGAACTTGGGGAGCAGGAGAGGGAAATTCACAGTTTCATTGACCTTTTGCTACCTTGTCACTTGCCAACCAGGCTACCACTTGATGAAGGGAGCAAGGACCTATATAAGGCTGCCACAACAAATGACTGTTTTTCTAATAAGATCACAAAAGCTTCCCATAAATCTGCATTCCCGTGATGTAGGCTGAAAACCCAAACTCATATGCCCCTGCCAGAGAATGACCATATGATGAAAGCTATTCACTGTCTCTCTACTGAAGAAGTTCTAATGAAAAGCCAACATCAGCAAACGAATTATGTCAGTGAGATGGAAGCTGTGGGATAGTGGTTGTTTTGTGGGGTTTGGGTCTTTTTTAGATCATTACAGTTAAACTTCTGGAGAAAGGATCAGGAAGATATAGTAACTCCCGTGTTGCTGATGCTCCAGGAAAACAGCAGCACCCTCAGCTGGTAAGCCACTTGTTAACCAGAGGAGTCAGAAATAAGAACAAGGACAGTTAGGATCCTTCAGACTTAATACTGAGCAAGTTTGTTTGTTTTGTGGTGTGGCATAAACAGCAGACACACGGGCTCTGAAAATGACACGAATCTCATTCATCCTGCCTACCACTAAGGGGACTGAATTTCTTCAGCTGGCAAACTTTCAGCCTGTATTTCACTGAAGGTCTGCCAATTCTGAATTTTGAGAATTTGATGGACCTGCTATGAAAAAGAAATAAAGCTTCAGAGATGGAGTCTGAGAGCATACACATATCCCATGATAGTATTTGAACTCACATTAAAGGTATAACAAGCCATTTGTAGCAATAATTTCCAGACTTTAAAAACAAAACAAGCAAAAAACCCAATGAAATCAAAGTCTCTGTAGCCTACTGGTAAGAGAAATAAAGTGGCACTCATGATCACCTGGCCAGTCTTGTCCCAAGCTCTTGCACCAAGCACCTACGACAAAGTACTGGTAACATGAATGTTCTGTACCTGCATCTTCCTCTTGACAGTCTCAAAGGGGAAAGAAAGTGTCTGTGCCACAGCAGCTGCTACACAGCCATTTACAAAGTTCTGAAGAGGAGTGAAATGAACTATGGGTTCTTGCCAGATTTTGTCCAGACTGATGTAAACAAAGAATGAACCTGCAGAAAATGGGACAGCACCTAGAAAGCAAACCAGACAGGATTATATCAACACACTGTACACTAAGAGAAGAGAGCTACTCATCACATAACCAGAAAGATGAGAGGAGTTGCTGCCAATTTACACCTCACATTCCATAAACCCAATCCAGATTTTGAAAAACTTTACTCTTTAGTCCCTGGTTTACCACCAAACACCCATATTGCAGCATCCAGATGTGCTGACAGGGGCATACATTTACCTATTAAAACGTGCATGTTGTCAGAATTATTAACTGCTATAGTCTCATGACAGGTCAGGTGTTTCTCCAGGTTCTCTCTTGTGACAAGCTCTTTCCCAGTCCAACCCAACCCCAGCACCTGCACAGGTGAACAGAGCTATGTCTTCAGTCAGGTTGATGAGGGATACTTCTGGCCTCTTTTGCTTGTTTCATGCACTCATCAGTTTTATAGTGGGATTATACATTTATTATTATTGTTGTTGATATGAATTCTATATAATGTCACATTGTGAAAAACTGGACTCAGTTAAATGGCATTCTTAAAGGTTATGAAGAGTAAATAAATAATTAGAAAGTAATTTCAAGTAAAGAGAGAATATAATTAATCTTCACTTTTCACATCTACTATACACTACAGCTCACACTGGCTTCACTGCACAGCTCGGGAGACACTCACACCTTGATGGGAATTACACTCTGTGTGTGTGTATATAAATGTTTTTTAAGAGTTTAATGGTGAAAATTCTGCATCCAAGCACAACTAGATCATCTATAAAAGAAAGAAAAGAGTATTTTGCTGAACCCTTAACCATATGTAAAATGCTACACACTTGGTCCTAATTTAAAGCCATAAATCTGCAGCAAAGGTTATCAGTATTGCAGTGCCTTGCAAATCTCTACGTCTTCTACAAGACAACATACCTATTTGCTTTTGAAATCAAGTGAGCAAGTGAACACACTACACAGCTGCAACAAAAACCAGGCAGTGAGGTGATTTCACCCCATTGCTGTTTTACCTAATATTGCCGGTGAAACACCACGGTAGAGTGCACGGAGTCCTTCTTGATGATAAATCTTGTAAAAAGCGTGCAGAATTCCTCTGTAAGATGGTTCCAGCCGGTTCTGCACGATGAGCCGTGTTTTAATCACGTCAGTGGGGTATGTGATGATGGTGGCAACCATGCCAGCCAGGCTTCCTGCCATGATGGCTCTCCAGTGGGAGATATGGCCCAGCTCATCCATGAAAAGGGTAACAAGTCTAAAGCAAACACACAGAAGTAGTACTATTAATGACACTATGAAGAAAATACATGAAAAATTAAGGCAGGTGATTCTTGATGCAAATGTTCTTCTGTCCACAAGCCCCTTCAGCAGCAGGAATTGAAACTTTAACATGTGATTCATCCAAGATCTTATCATATGTTACACCACACAAGCATCCATCTACAGGATGAAAACCTTTTTTTCACATTTCCACATACAGGATGAAAATTACCATGATTTAAAACACATCTGCAAGAAATTATCTGATCATCAGTTAAAGACATTGGTCCAACCTGCCAGTTAAGGTTATCACGTAAGAGGAAATATGTAGATAATGCCATCACAGGCCTTCTGAAAGCAACTGAACCTGCTTCTGTTACTTATGTTGGGACAGGAAGGTCCACGGGGATATGCCTCTGGAGAAGACTTATGTCCAGGCACTATTACAGTCAGGAGTTTAAGTCTCAATTTGAAAATTTGAAATTGAAGCACAGTTTTAAAAGCTACACACAAATCATGCATTTGTGGTGCACTGAAGGACTTTTCTATGACAGAAACCTCCTACATCAGGGAGAAATGTCCTGGAGGCAGAAAAAGCAAGTAAAAATACTTGAGAGTTTTAGCTGGAGGTAAAGAAATGTATTATTCTATTTTGGAAGCATTAACTAAAACATCTAAGCAGCACATCTACATTTAAACCACATGGTGTAACCATGTGCAGAACAAAATAATTTGCAAATATTTACAGGTCACTGCTCACTCAGTTGATGTTTTTTCACATGAATGTGCATTTTCTACTGCATGACAAATCCTTGCATCTACTTGTCTTGAGCCCTGGGAGAGCCCAGGGCAGAAAGCCCAGCCAAGTGGTAGTGAAAGGCCATAACTCTTTTTTCCTGTGGGTCTTACAGTCCCTAAACCCACGCAGCCTAATTGTCCTGTGTGTGCACAAATGCGTGGGGAAGGTGGTGGGGTGTCTCAAGGCACCACCTGATAACATTTAAAACTACCATGGAAAAAGAAGAGTCCGTGCAGAGTAATTGCTGAGGGAGCGTGGAGTCACCGCCCCCAGGGTGCTCACTGTGCTCAGTCCTGCTCTTCCTGGGACTGTTTACCTAAGCTGCCCTATAACATTTCTCTTTTTGTGTTTCTTGCCTTTATGCACACCATTCTCCCAGCAGAAAAGACTTTCAAAAATCCCCAAACAGTGTATCAAGGATTAAGCTTAGGCACCTTGTATTTAATTTCCTGGTAGCCTACTTCCACCCATAATTCAGAAGACCCTGTGCAAACTAGACACTAACTTTAGCCTTGCAAAGGGAATACACTGCTTCAAGCTGAACAAACAATTAAGTTATTTTGCTCAAAACCAACTGCTTTATGTTGGTGCAACACACTGCCTTTTCTGCGAACTTTAAATTACATTTAAATTACTGGTTGTACGTTCCCATTCACACTATCTTGCTCTTTGTTTGACCACTGTGTCTATTATGGCACAACGAAGCTGCCCAGTTTTAGGGTCACTTCATTTGTGGTCTCCTGAAGGGCGCAGGCAGTGATGGGCAGGCGACTTGCCGGGGCAGATGAGTGACAAACCCAGCGGGTTGGCAGCGCCAGCGAGGCTGTGCTGCTGCCCAGAACAGAACAACTCATCGCCCAGCTGGGTGGAAATGTCATGTGCTACCATGAACAGCTGACTGCAATAAAAAAAAAAAAAAAAAAAAAGAAGATTGAAGCCCAGCCCCCAGAGTGGCAAAACATTCCAGTGTATGCAAACAGTCAGGCACTCCCTGCAAAGGCTGAGAGATACTGGCAGCAGAAGAGAATCCTAGGAAACAGCACGGTTGGCAGAGCTCCATCAGCGCTGCTCCATGTTCATCCTGCTGCAGTCCTTCCAGCACCTACCTTAGTTTCATATCTGGGTATTATCAAAAACAAGATCTTAAAACAAATAATGTCCCATATCAATGTCAAAACCGATTAAATTTGCTTAACAACTCCTGCATGATAGGGCAAAATATCTGACTTGTGATTTTGTTATTTTCTCCGATACAGACAACATAAATACTTGAGAGTGTATAAATTAATCAAGCAAATTGGTTGCAAAGAACAGATGTGACAGCCACACCTGCAGGCTGCACTGCAACTTCATTTCTAATGCAACCTGAGCAAAACAATTTTTACAGACTATCGACCCCTCATCATTTGAAGAATACCTATGATTTTATAAGCAATTGCTGGCATATCACCAGGCCCTAACAATCGCTACGCACTGAATAAATAAAGCAAATAAAATTACAAGCAAGGGTCCGCGTCTTTGGGGAGAAGGGGCGCACACGAGCTGACCACCCGGCAGAGACAGAGACATCAGACCAAACTCGGCACTTTCCATCCGCTCCCCCCGCTGTTACGAAGGCCGGCGCGGGAGCGCAGGTCCCCGGAGCCCCCGGAGCCCCCCGAGCCCCGCGCGGGCCGGTCGCTTACCGGCGGGAGGCGGCGAGCTGCATGGCGCTGTAGGGGCAGAGGCGCAGGCAGGCCGTGAGGTTCCCCTTCCAGAGCGCCCGCACGCCCTCGGTGCGGCACAGGCTGCGCCCGGCGCCGCGCAGCCCCCGCCGGCAGTGCCAGGTGCCCACCTGCGCCAGCACCGTCAGCAGCTCCAGCGGCGCCGTCAGGCTGAGGCTCAGCGCGCCCGCCAGCCCGGCGCAGCCCAGGCGCTGCAGGGCGGTGACCCGGCCGTCCCGGCGCAGGGTGGCCATGGCC
>VWPU01021901.1:0-51729 GCA_013398955.1 Callaeas wilsoni | reverse complement strand
GATGGGATGGGATGGGATCCGGCCCGGCCCGGCCCGGCGAGGGTGGCGGGGGCGAGAGGGGAGGCGGCGTGGCCCGGCCGAGGGCCGGCTCCTTGTGAGCCCAGCCTGGGCCACGCCTGGCCTGGAGGCTCCCGGCTGCCGCCTGCGCCCCGTCTTATCTCTTGTTTTATTTTATTTCTGTTTATTTATCTATAGGTTTTGCCCGAGTTTTTCTTGTCCTTGTAGTAAACACCTGCCTTGTGCCAGGATTAAGGACACGGGCTCAGTTTAAATCCAGCCGAAAGCAGCTAAAAATCAGCCGTAATAAAGAGTCTCAGGGGAGACCGCGGTTTGTCTGGAAGGGCTTGGCTGTGCTGCGGGATTGGGAGTGCCTGGGGTTTCCTTTTCCTGAGCCCCACACAAGGTAAGACTCGAGGCTTCGGTCCTGTGGCTTAAAATGGGAGGGGGAAATGCAGGCGGGTCATGGGAGGGTGTTGTGTAACTACACGGCTTTTCTCTGCTTTATGCCGTTCGAGTTGTAAACACGTCTCCACGTAGCAGTCAGAGGTGAAGATTTATGGCTTTAGTTTCTCTTCGTTACGCAGCTCTTCTTCTAAGCTGCCTTCTTTTGGGTGGGGCGGAGCGGAGCGGGAGGAGGGTGCGTGTTTTTAAATGCCCCCACCGTAATGTAGCGTGTAGCTTCTGCCTGCCTGTCGTGGAGCGGAACAGAGAGTTCTGCCTCCGGTGCCTGCAAGGAGTTTGTCACTAACTAAAGCCAGCGTGGCTCTGCGTCTGTGCTTGATGGCATCGAGGTTGGTGCTTGGGAGGGACGCGGGGCAGGGAGCCAGGGAGCGCTGCAGGTGGCAGGGGAGCGCCTCAGGGCATCCTCGGGATCCCTCCGTGGGCGGAGAATACGGTTTTCCTGTGAAACACAACAAGCATCTGTTACACTGAGTGGGTGCTTATAGTATTTCAGGTAAAATAATATGGCCTTTATTTTCTGCATCCCCCCTGTCACTGTAGCGCTGCAGACGGAACAAGCAATAATAAGTAAGGAGCCCAGTGGTTCCAGGGAATGAGCATTTCATAGCCTGTGTTATGACTCTACATGTTAATGACTTCTGCCACTGCCTCTCCCCGTTAGTACCTTCGGGGAGGAACTGTTCTTCCTCTACCTGCTTTCAGACCCCCTCTTCCTGATGTATTACTTCTTTTTTCTCCAGATTAAGCCATAGTTTTTCTAAGTTGGTTAAAATATGAGGGGGCTTTCTGTCATCTCTAGATCAGACTTTTTTTGCTCTTTGCTTTGGGACCATTCAAGAGATTCCATCAGCTTTGTTTTTAAAGAAAGTTAAGTTTCATTAGGCACGGAGAAGGAAGGAAATGGATGAGTTTGGAAAGGACAGCATCAGTGGCAGATCACTGCTCTGCAGTTGTCCTGTCACAGCCCAAATAACACCGCTCGGCTGGATGGTGGGAAGTGGAGGGAGACCAGGATTAGCAGTGCCTTCAATTGCTAGACCTAGGCTTGACTGACTGCATCTCCAGATGAACAGCTCTGCACGGTAAAGTGTTGTCAGCACTACATGCACTACTCCAAAGTAGCTAAGAAGACTTTATCTTTAAATTCAGTAACTTTTTTGCCATTTAATAAGGCTGTGGAAAATAGAAAATAGGCCTGTAAGCAGGTTTTCCCTTTTTACCCTTATTTCTGAGGAATCTCTGGTCTTCTTAAAATCTTACAGTTGGCAGAACATGCGCTTGTTAAGAGCCTTTGGTCACTGATCTTCAGTGAAAAGTGTAGAGCTTTTGAAATACTGTTGCTGTGGCTGGAAGCCTTCTCCTGTATCCCAGTCCCAACGTCCCCAGCAGGCTCTGCATCCAGAGCTGGGATGCTCAACTGCTGCTGTGCTACAAGTAACCTCAAAGTCTTTTATTTATAAGTTTCCTCTCTTGCTCGTGCATACCACACTCATTGCTGATGCTGGTGTTCAATAAATATAATTCTGTGCAAGAACTGTGTGTCTAACACTGCCTTACAAGAAGGTTGTCGGGATGTTTTGTTGAGGCTTTTTTGTGTCTGTTGCTTAATTTTTTTAGCACGATTTTATTTTTTCCCACTTTCTAGTAATGGCCACCTACACTTGCATCACTTGCCGTGTGGCTTTCAAGGATGGTGACATTCAGCGTGCCCATTACAAAACCGACTGGCACAGGTACAACCTGAAGCGTAAAGTTGCTGACATGCCTCCTGTCACTGCTGAGAATTTCCAAGAGAGAGTCCTGGCGCAGAGAGCAGTAGCAGAGGAGCAGAACAAAATCACTGCCACTTACTGCACGGTGTGCAGCAAGAGGTTCTCCACCTTCAATGCCTACGAGAATCACCTGAAGTCCAAGAAGCACCTGGAGCTGGAGAAGAAAGCTGTTCAAGCTGTCAGCAAGAAGGTGAAAATATTAAATGAGAAGAACCTGGAAAAGGGGCTGGCCCCTGAGAGTGTAAATAAAGATGAAATGAACACAGCTATTCAGCAAGCCATCAGAGCCCAGCCATCTTCATCTCCAAAGAAGACACCTCTACCTCCTAGTAATGCAAGTAGCTCTCCAGTTTCCAGGGAAAGTGCCAGCTTGTCACAGAGCAGAGAACGACCAGAAATACCTCCACGGCTGCAGTGGTTTGAACAGCAAGCTAGGAAGCTGGCCAAGCAACAAACAGAGGAAGAAGAGGATAATGAAGAAGGTAAGGCAGTAAACACATTGACAGAAGATAGCTTGGGGTAAGCTATGGTTTGAGCAAAAGCTTCCTGCTACTCCTGTAGTAGTGCAGCATTTTCCATTGCAGAAGGTCTTGCTGTTGATTAAATTTTCAGTTTAACAAAGGAGTTAAGGTTGGCCCGTGTTTGCAGTCAAGGACTCTGTGTTAGTGTCTGAACTGCATGCTGTTCAGCTTACAGACAGACACTAACACATGTAAAGGTTGAATATAAATAGTCACTGATCTGAGCACTATTTCCCACATAAAATTTCAAAGGAAGTTTCCTTTAAAGAAGGCTGATATAACAGGTTACCCTAAAACTACTTCTGAAAAATAAATGAAAAAAAATCTAGTTATGAGCATTTGCTATTGTCCCAACTCATCTCCTGATCTGTTGAAGGGAGGTGGGACTATGGTTGTTTTTGTTTCACTCCGCCCACCAAGGCCAGAGGAGAAAGTTTGCTCTTTAGCCTCACTGTGCAGCATCACTTCTCAGCATGCTGATGTCAGTGTTAAAATGGGCTCAAGAGTTGCCACCCCACTGGCCTGTTCCTGTGAATACAGCTCTGTGTTGGAGGTCAGCCTGGAAAGCAGACAGCTGAAAAGATCAGAGCTTCAGAATTTCCAGAAAAGGGTTATTTTTAATCTGGGTGCTTTCAGTGCTGTAGTTGACAGTGCAGCTTGAAATGCATCTGTTAGAGCAGTTGAATGGGGATATTGAGCTGTAGCAAGGGGACAGGTATGAATGAGGTGGAACTTCATTCTAGCTTTTGAAACCCCTGTGTCACGTTACTGCATCTGTTACAGCAGTTTTGTGCTCTTGAAATTTCAGTTGCAGTTCAGGGAATCTGTTCTACAGGAGAAGAAACATTTACCTCTGAACATACATCTTAACACCTAAAGAAGAAGCCAGCTTGCACCTGTCTAGTATTAGTGTGTTAGTCATAAATTGTATTGCGAAAATTTCAGTAGTTTTCTGAATGTTAATTTTCCTTTTAAGTGTGTGAACAGGAGAGTGTTTTCCCTCACTGCTGGAAATGAGTATTTACCTGATGTTATCAGAGTTGTCTTTTTTTCAATGAGCCATGCTTGTGTTCTTGTGCTGTAGTGAATTAAATTTAAGGCCTAGAAACAGCAGTACAGTGTTAATAGTTGAGAAAATGGAGGGGGAAGAGTATCAGATCTGCCAACAGTTTTTATAGCAACCTTGTGCTTAGCCATGCATCTTAAAAAGAAATGACTTTTACTGGCAGTGGTAAATTCTTGCACCTGGAAGTGACTGTGCAGCACTTAGCTGTAAGAGCAAAAAGTGCAATATGTTCTATGATGGCTTTCTCTAACTTACTTGAGACTTGTTTTGCTTGGGAGAAGTTATCATATAAAATAAATATCTTTTTTTAAAACTTTCTTTAAAAGACTGGGAAGATATGGATTCTGATGAAGACATTGTCTCTGACGAAGAGATGGAAAGTGTGGAAGAAGAAGAGGAGCAGGAGGAACAACAGGCAGAGGCTGAAAGCATTCCTGCTGTTGGGGCCATACCAGTCACAGACTGCTTGTTCTGTCCCCATCACTCAAGATCTCTCACAAAAAATGTGGCGCATATGACAAAAATCCACAGCTTCTTTATTCCGGACATAGAGTACCTTGTGGATCTCAGAGGACTAATCAAGTATCTTGGTATGACTAAATGTTCTCTTAATTTTTTTATCAGGATAATTATATTCTAAAAGTGCTTATTTTATTTTGGGTATGACATCAAATGTTTTGGTTTGGGTTGCTTTATATTTGTCTGAGTGCTGTCAGTATTGTGATCATGAGCAGGACCACAGGCTTTGCAGGGAGAATGAGAGAAAACTTGGCTGAGCAAAAGTGGTCACATACCCTGTAGGTCTCACATAGTTTTCTGATGTTGAGAAAGTTGTTCAGATAATGTGAAATTCGGGACAAAATTCTGTTGCTAGAGCGTGCATATGAACTGTGTTGTCCTACCAGTGAGTCACGAGTATTTGTCTCTTTGGTTTACAATGCTTGTGACAGAGCTAAAAGCTAGGAAAAAGTGTACCTTACTTCAAGTCTAAAAATAATTATGAGAATTAAATGATTTTGGAGTATTGGATAGAAAAATATATTGGAAGTGTGAAATTTGTTATTGAGAATACTGAATGGTCCATTCCTTGTCACAAGAAATCTTTAAATGCACAGACATGTCCCTAATGGGGCCATATGGGGTCAAGGCGTAGGAACAGCAGGGCTGTCCTGGAAACTAAGGGCTCGAGGCTCCTCTTCAGTCTCTCTGCCTGCAAGCTGGGAAGGCTTTGTCACAGAAATGTTAATTACTGACTAGGGAGATTTCGTTCAGAGCAATAGAAGTGCCAATGTTTTCTGCAGGAGAGAAAGTTGGCATTGGGAAAATCTGCATCTGGTGCAATGAAAAGGGGAAATCCTTCTACTCTACGGAAGCGGTCCAGGCTCACATGAATGATAAAAGTCACTGCAAACTCTTCACAGATGGAGATGCTGCCCTGGAATTTGCAGATTTCTATGATTTTAGGTGAGGTCATTTCTCTTTGAGTGGGACACCGGTGGGGACAGACAAAAGGACAGTTAAATATTACATCAGAAACTACTATTCATTCTTAAAATTTATTTGTGTTTTGGGTTCCAGTACTTATTTTGCACTGCTGGTTCCCCACCTTTCTAGGTAAGCATAACAACATGATTGGTTGTCTTCTTCTGTGAATATTATTGCCAGTCCTACATCAAAGTACATTTTGATTTCTGTTTTGTATGTTTGCTGTTACTGAATTTAGATTTCAGTGCACCAGCACAGGCCATAAAAGGGCATAACTGTCTTTCCCATTATCTTTTAGGCAAACTATGGACGTAACACCTGCTGTGGGTTTCTTACAAAAGTTCTATTGTGTAGCTGGAGTTGAACAGGACTGCTGTGATTTAGCAGCCTCTTGTTGAACTTCCTGTAACTTATCCTGAGCTGTGTTCATTTTGGTGAGAAATACCTGCCATTGTGGTGACAGGTGGAGCCTCTGGGAGCACTCGTTCAGTAGCTGTGCAGAGCCGGTGACCTGCACTGTGGTGGCTTTTCACCATAAGGCACTGTTAGAAGTGCAGCAGCAGAGCTGTGCTGAGTTGCAGAACAGGGTAGAGGAAGGGGGTTCCTCATCTCCAGCCTCTGTTCAGGGCAGGGTGCTGCTGGTAGGAGCCAGACCAAGGCAAGTGAAGCATGACAGTGTTGTGCCTTGCTGTAGCTGTGCATGGTGGGTCTGGATAGCTGTGGCTGCTCGCTGTGTATAAACCATGTACTGCTGCTCTTCCACAGGAGCAGTTACCCTGATCAGGAGGATGGGAAAGATGTGGAGGGTCCTGGAAAGCACCCAGCAGAGAAAGAGTTGGATTATGATGATGACACCATGGAGCTGATCCTTCCTTCAGGTAGGCACAGGGTTTGTGCTACACCTTAACCTTCTCTGCACTTCCCATATCTGCCTCCAGTACCTGCAGCACAGGCCATTGTTGTGCTTTCCTTTGGGAAGGGAAAAGGTAGTTTTGCATTGAATTGTCTTTGAGGTTATGTCCTCACCTTCCATTATTTTCACTGCCAAGTAGTTCAGCTTCTTCAGCATTGATGGATATGTGGACTGGGGCACTGGGTTGCTTTGCCCATTTTACCTCTTCATTATCATGTGACTCTCATGGTATACTCCAACAAGAGTTTCCATATTTGTTTGAGCACAGCTTGGATTTTGTAGAGAGCCAGCTCCTACCTAATTCAGTAAACTAGTTCAGGAAATTAATTTGTTTAAATAGCCTTTCTCTAGTTTAGCATTTGGCACTCACACTTGCTTTTTTTGTTTGGTTGGTGGTTTTGCATGAGGGGACCTCAGCCCTTTTATTCTGAAAAGTGCTGCCAACTCTGCAGTTGCACAAGTTTTCTTGAATGTCAGTGAGTGGCTTCACTGTTTACTTGAAACAGCATTGCCTGTCTGCTTATTCCACTAATTAAAATTTTCTTTTATGATAACTGCCTGTTTGTTATCTGAGCTAAAGACCTTTTAAACAGCAGCACTTTTTGCGTTTTTTCTTCAAGCAGCTCTTACAGTAATTACATTGAGTTCCTAATAATCCTAAAATTTTTAAGGTTCTGGACCCTTTAAAAACATATCTCAGCATAGGGGTTTTCCATAGTTTTCGCAACGAGCTTGAGTACTCCATTCAGAAGCTGTTTCATGATGGATAATAAGATGTCCCCTGCTGTGAGCAGGTGCCAGAGTGGGTCACCGTTCCTTGATGAGGTACTACAAGCAGCGTTTTGGTGTGACAAGAGCCGTGGCTGTTGCGAAGAACAAGAAAGCCGTGGGTCGGGTGCTGCAGCAGTACCGAGCCTTGGGCTGGACCGGGCAGGCAGGTGAGTCACAGTGGGAGGGCTTCGCAGAGGAGGAGGCTCTGGGATGTCATCACTCCACAAGTCCAGAGGTCGACTTTGCTTTACACGTGGGGTTTATGCAGTAGTTTGTCTTCCACTCAGTTCATTTTAATTCCTGACATCCAAGCAGATAAAGGAAGTTTCTAAATCCAGTGCAGCTTCTGGCAAACTTTTCATTCCATTGTTTGTGATACTTGGTGACCTCCTGAGATTTCTTGGTTTCTGCCTGTCCAAGCCACTACTCTTGCTATTTGATAATGTAACATAAGTCATGCTTTGACAATACTTTTCTGGTTGGGGAACAGTGGCGTGGTCTATATCCACTTTTGAAATGTAGGAATCATGCTTGGAATGCAAAACAACCATTTGCCTTAATCACAGTCATGGGTATTTCTAGAGGGAACTGGGCTTTCCCCAGAGAAAAGTGCAAAGAAGAGTGCCAGTATGGGAAGGAAAACCTATAGGTAACTGCTGAAGTATGTGGACAGATTAGCTGGTTTGCATCCAAGTTGTAAGTAAGGTGACGGACATTGCTCCATCTCTCCCTTCTCTCTCCCTGCAGGAGCCATCTCTGCTCAGCAGCGTGACATGCAGTACCTGCAGAGAATGAAGTCTAAGTGGATGCTCAAGACAGGAATGAGTAACAATGCTACAAAGCAGATGCATTTCCGGATGCAAGTCAGATTCTGAGTTCCCAAGAGAGCTGCCTACAACTGTTTTTGGGAAGGGGGATTTAATGGTTTCTAGGTTGCAGATTCTCTTATTAAAATGGACTTGGTACCTGTCAAATGCTGATGTGTTTGCTGGTGTGCCTTCCTCTGTAAAAAGAAGAACAGCAGGGAACTTGTCTCTTCTGAAATAATGGTGGGCCTAACTTAAAAATAAAATATCTTCAGTGCAACATGTGGCAGAGTAGTCATGGCTATGACTGAAGGTACATGCATAGTCTTGCTGCCCATCTCTGTGCAGCCCATTTCTGGGGGGCAGTTGACATTGTCTTTTGTCTGAATATCTTGAATTTCCAATTCTACAAACTGGCTGAGGCCAGGAGATCCTAGATCTAAATGCTTCAGATGGAGTGTGTTGAATGTTCTCGGGTGTGGTGCCAGACATACTAGCTGGGTGTTTTGGAATTCTAGCTGGCACTATTGAGGTGAAAATTTGAGAGCAGAGATTCATGGAAGGTTAAGTAATAATTGTTTGAAGAAATGCACTGATGGAAAATATAACTCCAGGATTAGAAGCTGACTGTACTTGCCAAATGCTCCAGCTCAGGGCTGGATTAATAATCTGCAGTGTACTTGTTTTACATTGAATTTAATGAATTTTCATCTCCTGAAAACTGCTCAAAATTATCCTAACATTTAGATGAATGTCAATCAAAATTCTGGATTTCCTGCTTAAAACTCTGAAGATACTGTGGATGACAGCTTTTGTTGTTCCCACTCAGCACTGGCGTTTAGTTATCGTGGTGCAGTGACCCAAGACATGCATTGGCTAGAACAGGCAGGCTCTCCCACTTAGGCAGGAGAACTGTTGCAGGCTGCTGCGGAGAAAACCTGCGTGTTAAAGAGCCGAGGCAGCAGCGCCATGTTGGTCCTGCTGGTGTAGATGTTAAAAGTTCCCATGACTTTACCAGTTCTGGCCTTCCTCTAAGGAGGTGGCCACTTAGACACAGAGATGTGGGCTGGCTCGTGATGCCCCGAGTTGTAGTGTGCTGGACACTGAGCGTGTGCCACAGGAACATGGTTGTTTCCTTGGCCTGTCAGTTCATTGGGAAGGCAGCTGGCCAACCAGGGTTCACTTCTGCATTTAGGATTGCTCTGGATTCCTGAGTAGTGGCTTTCACTGGCATGGTTTTGATACAAGTTTTCTTTCTTTCTTGTGAATGGTGTGTGCGTGATACCACTGAGAATAGTAGGGAGAGTCTTTGTTAATGGTGTATTTTGACTTAAAGTAGTTCTCTAGTCTCCCTAAGAGGTAAGGTCAGAAAAAGCTGCACCATTGCCATGTCAGCACTTCTGAGAGAGCAGTGTATTTATGGGACTCTTGCGAAAGTGATAATTTCATAGTAGAGGTGCATGCTGCGTGTGGGTTTTTGTTTTGTGGATTTGTCTGTCGTGCTTTGCTTATTAGTGGTTTTTTGTTTCTTTAGTAAGTTCTGCTGCCTTGGAAGTTTTTTTGCTGTTCCTTCATTTACTGAGAACAAAGAGCATGAGCAGTAATGGAGGCTACAAGTTTGACACAGCATTTAGTAAGTAAACCAGCTAATACATTTTAAAAAGGTGCAGATTTGAGTGAAGGGAAAACTGAAGCAGAGAGAATTTTCAAGAAAGCCTGTGTTCACATCCAAAACCTTTAATTAAAGTTGGGTTGATTAATGAGTACCTCCTTTTTCCTGACAAGGTAGAGTTACTGCCATTGTATATTCCTAGCCGGATCTAGTGCACATCTGAATTTATTGTAGAGGGTTCACTCTGGGTTATTCACTCTCAAAATCAGAGTTAATACTCCTGGTCTCAGCTATGCAACTCAAGCTATGGGAATCTTCAGACACCATATCCCTCATTATAGTCATGACCTGGCCCAGCCTGTGATTATGGTAGGGATTTTTAGCACTGAGGTTATACCTTGCTTGTATTTGACAAGTCTCACCATCTGGCCATTGGGGACTGCTCGTGTCTTTTTCTTTGAAGCCAGAGAATTACTGTCTTAAGGGTCTTATGTTTATGGATAAGTTAGATTGTCTTTACACATAGGACAAAATAAAATGCCACAAAAATGCAGAAATAGAAGGGGTAAGACTTACTAACCTTGATATTGAAACCTGCAGGACTGACTTTGATACCAGGATAAGTCACCAGTGAGAATCAGAGCAGTATGCAGTCTTGAGCTTTTGGAAACGCTTATGGAATATACAAAATTTGCATTAAGGTCTAAAGAATTATTCTGGAACAGTGTTGAGAATAACCTAGTACAATTGCTAAAATCTTAGTGGTTGTGTTTAAGGAGTCTTGGCAGTGAGGGCAGAAATACAAGAAGATAACTGATCCACTGACAAATTACTTTGAGGCCATAAGGTTCAGGCTGAATGTGCATGGAGTTTGCCACTCTCCTCAACATGAAAGGGAACCAAAGGACACTCCTATTCTCTGTGCAGACTTGCTCAAAGAAGCCTGCTGTTTATGAAGAGGTGGGGATTGCCTGAATTTCCTGAACAGGCCAGTCCGTAAAAGATGCCAGTAAGTAGACATGAAAATTCGTAGTCATTTTGCAGGTCACAGGGAAGTGGAAGGAAGTAATTGGTATAATTTGCACCTGTGATTCTGTCCTATACATCTTGGTGCAGTTTAGTCAGAAGAAAATGGAAGAGAGGTATGAAAACCTACTGGTATTTTACAGGAAGAGTTGTAATACTCGTGTGACAATGGATGCCTTGGAAAACCAGCAGAGGGCGTAGAAAAGCTTCTCCAAGAACTGTTTTTACTATGAAAATAAGTAAAGCCTGGTAAGAGCGCATTCATGCGGAACAGAGGTAGGGTGAGACTGCAAAGCTCACCACTGCCATGAGTTAAGATTAGCACCAGGCTTCTGTGAGGTTAATTGCTATTAATATGTTTATGTAGGTCCTGGGAGAGCATTGCTGCCACAGGATGGCTGGAGCAACTATGGGGATTGTCAGCAGGGTTCAGCAACAGTGCTACATTCTGCACAGCTTGTAGGTAATTCCAGCTCTGTCGAAGTATTTGAGAGTATTCTTATCAAACACACTTCTCAGTGTTTAGTCTTTAACCTCCCTGTACAAAGGATAGCTGAGGGTAATCTTTTGTTTCCTGCAGGAATTCCGAATTACATTTGTTCCTATCAGGGAGCTGTGTTTCCTGCTGTGATCCAACCTTGCACTTGTGCTCTCCTGCTCTAACCTTGCATTTTCTGGCCCTTACAATGAGAAGAAAGTAAAGTCTAGAGGCAACCAAGTAGATTTGAGACTGTCTCTGGGTATAGTGGGTACTCTGGGGCAAGAATTTCCTGGTATGATTGTAATTCCGTGGTTCCCAGAGCAGGAGATGATTCCTTCTCAAGTGGTGCATTCATTGTAGGAAAGGCTGGTAAGAAGCATAGCCAAGGTACCTCATTTTGGGCAAGGTTGGTGGCTGTCCATCCATTAACAGCTGGGTATTGAAGTAATCTCAGTGCTGCATCAGGCACTGCATCAGGCAGCAGAATGAAAGAACTGGTGGAGCACATCTGTAAATCTGCCATCTCCTTTTCAAAGTAATTCTTCTGTTTTGTATGCTGAAGTTACCTAAAATCAACCCAAATGCTACTAGAGGGAAAAGCATGTACCTGTCATCTGGCTAGGAAGGAGAGAGAAGCATGTGGGATGTAGCGTGGCAGAGACACAGGAGACTCAGAAATACGAAACAAATTAATAGCTAGTTATGCTGAAACTGCAAGTCAACAAGTATTTAAAGTAAGCAGCGCCTTTAAGAGTCCACTATTGATCCCTGATTGGTTTCTTCAAGGCAAAGGTTTCTTCAAGGCAAATTTCAACATGTAAAGATGTTGGACTGCTGCCCGCTGGCAGCTAGTGCTGGAGAGGCATCTCAGGGAGATTCTCCACTGCAGCTGCTAAGAGTTACTTTTGATCTGTTAAAACTGAGGCATCCTGTGCTAATGGGCTTCATCTGCGCAGGGCTTTGGGCATCTTCCTCCACTCCACCGCCTTAGTGCTGCTGGTGGGACACTGCACTGCAGGGACTCAAGTGGGTTTATACTATCATGACCTGCAATAGATGGGAGGGAATCAATAAACTTTAGGACACATCTGACTGAAAACTAAAAATGCATCTTAAGCTCCTTGAGTCTTAATGTTTAATTGCTTTAATCCAACAGTTTACCATGCTGCAGTTTCAGAATAGCAGACACCAGACTATCATCAAATCCTCAGCAGCTGGCAGGGCCTGCATGTTTAAGATGACCATCTAAAGGCACTTCTGACCCAGAGGAAATTTCTGTTGTCTCCCACTGCATCCCAAACTGCGTAAGATGCAGCAGCCAGGCACTTCAGGAGCAATAGAAGTGGTGACAGGACACCTGTAACTGGTTTTGTGTTAAGGATTTCTGCACATGTAGTGGACCAGACTAAAAGGCAGAGTGATAAATCCTAGCTGGGCTGGGAAGGGAATTAGAATCACTCTGAAAGTGCTTCCCAGTGTAAAGTTACACAACTCTTCCCAAAAGCAAAAGGGGCTCCGTAAGCAGGTTTTTTTAATAATGACATTGCCAAGCACGTATGTCTTCATATGGTTCTCTGATGCAAGGAAAAGGGTCATCTGACATTGAGACATATTTTCTGTCATTCCTTACACTTGTTGTGTTGGAATCTTATTTGTTTTTCACTTTACTGTATTTATGTATTCAACTTTATATTTGCCAGCAATTCACAGTGATAAATTCCATGACCTTTTATGTGGAAGTAAGAGGCTTGCTCCTGCATAATGTTAGTAGGCAAAAGGGAATGTGTACCAGGACTCAGAAGAACTGCATGTTCACATCATCAGATAACCTCATATCTTAATATTCCTTTCCTGAAGGATCTTCAGGGAACAGGTCAGGCTAGGAATGACTGGCAATCAATAACCTGAATAACAGACTTAGCAGCAGCAAATGCTATTGATTACAGAAGGGGAAAAGGAAAATCTTTACATTTTGTATGAGCTCTAGAGGCCACAAAGGATAACCTGATGTTTTACAAAATGAAATCTGTAGCAAGATACGCTTCTCCTTGGAACACTTCTTTGTTTATTCTGCCAGCTCAATGAGAACATTATATAATATTTAAAGCATGCCAGGAAGACCCGGCTAGAAGTTTACAAAACTGAGTAGCTCAGGAAATAGTCACAAGACCAACAATAGTTGTATTTCTGCAACAAATGCGTAAACCAAGCACCTCAGATATGCAAGAGCAGTGCAGCAGGATAACCTGTTACTCAGCCCTGGGGATACTTTCCAGCAAGCTGGAGTGCAAGCAGTCTTCCTGAGCGTATGTCCTCTGTCACATGGGCTGCAGTGCTCCAGAGCTTTTGGCCTCTGCAGCATACTCACACCAGGCTCTGCAGCCCAGGGAGGTGCAGCCCTCAGCACCAGCTGAAGCCCGAGTGTGGTGTCCACGCCTCAGCTTCCTCTGTTATTCGTGGTTCTTTTAAGCTAGAAAAGAGGGCATGCTTGTAAACCTCAGGGCCCATTTGCCTTGCATTGCTCCGCCTCAAGGATATCCCCCCATGCAAAAGCAATTTCACATTTCCTACCCCTGCCAATGCCTGTTAATGGTCTGCAAGGTTTATACAGTCATCTGCAGATATGTTGGCTTCTCTTTTTCTGGCTTGGGTAGCTTTACACGCTTAAATTTCTGCACTTTACAGACATGAAAGCAGCCTGGCTTTCCTAGGCAAGATCTGCATTTGATCTTTCTTCTGCTGCACTAACACTAATGCCTTAACAGGTAGGCTAGCTGTGTGTTTGCTCATGATATATGCACTGAAAATCTTGATAAAATACTCACTGAAGTGTTCCAAAATCCAGATATTTTCTGACATCTTTCACAGGAGCAGTCACACCTAGTTTACTTAATTCCTTGCAATCACAGTGTTTTAGTAGATCCTGCCATTCAAGTTGCCATATTTTAACTAAACTATACTGTGCAGGCTTTCAAAATGAGGAATGGTTTCAAGGATTTTTTCCCACTAAGTGCTAAGCATTACCAACTGATACCGCCTTAAACTGGCCATAGGCCAACAGTAAACTGAGACTGTTACTTTTACTCTAATAATGTGTTACATTGATCCCACATCCAAGTAAATGACTGGTAAAAAGCATTGTCTTTCTTCATCTTCAGTATAGGACATGTTGACATCTTCAGCATAGAGCAGTTGCCTCTGGTTTCCTGCCAGTGGAAGGTTCATTGTCCCACAGAGAAGGGAAGAGAGACCTGTGAGGTGTGGAGCTGTGTCCATCACCCTTAGATATTTTAGAGTTTGGCCAACAGGTGTCGGTAGAAGCGGCATAATTCATTGTGGAGTCTGTCTTGGTTTCCTTCCTTGTCTGCTGAACTCAGCCATGCCTGACATAGCTGCATGAGAGAGCACGTTATGCACAGGTTTGTCCTTGACTCTTTGCCACCTAAAGCCATCGTGGTTCTTCCAGCAACACAGTTCCTGACAGAAAAATGGCCTTTTATAGGAGCAGTACAATCATTGCTCAGTCCCATAGCCCTTTACAGAGCACAGAGAGGATTACGTGGCTCTGCTGTGCCCACACAACTCTCCAGCAAGGAGCTATCAGGAATTTATCAGCAGGATCTAATGCAACATCTTGCCTTGCCCCAGGTCTATGCACTTGTCTTGAGTTGTAATCTGAAGCAGAGAGTCCTCTCCTGAGGGCAGATGCTTTTCAGATAGCTGACCAGAACTGACTTGAAGGTTTAAGTGCTTGCAGGAGGGTGCCCTCTTCCTAATTAATAGGCCAGCTGTTCAAATTCTTGTTACTAGGCAGCTAAATATAGAAACCAGCCGGATGCCTTTAAAGTTTTATTTTAAATGACTTGGTCTTTTGGCCCCATGAATCATTCATTTTTTTCTGTACTGTGGCATGGCTCCAGTAAGCGATCCCAGCACAGCCATTAAGAATAGCTGAGGTACTTTGGGCAGGATTACGGCCAAAGCTGTACGTGCATTCCGAAGTTACTCAGGGTCAGGAATCAGTGCCAGAAGCTGCAGTCAGCCCACCTTGAACATTTTTCATGTCCCAATGGCAAGATCACCCGGACTCAAAGGTCACAAAGCATTGAATCACTTGGAAATCCACCTGTTCTTCCCATGGTTAGATACCCTTGCATTGTGTCCTTGTTTTGCTGCTGTTCCTCTTGTTCCTGGGTCATCTCAAGCTGGTTAGGAGCTCTCAGAGCTCAGTAGAGTAGCCACAAATCCATGCTTTGTTCCTCGACCCCAGCCCTCAATTAGGAGTTTGAGCTCTGAGTAAAGCAAAAGAAGCCCCTTGGTAACTCTAGCAAACAACCAAAGGAACTCTGTCAGCAAAATAGCTTTTCACATGTTTTTCTTCCTGCAGTTTATGTCAGCAGGAGCAGATCACATCTCCCATGCTCACCTAAGCGAGGCATTCCAGCATGAAGGCTCCTGAACTTCCAAGCCCATTTATATGCCTGTGACAGCAGCAGATATTAACAGCAAATCATTCAAGCAGAGAGATTAAATAAATCCTCTGTTGCTCTGTATAATAGTTTACTGGCTCACTGATTGTGGGGAAATAATCCCCTTCTGACTGGCTAGGCTGTTTGATGTCCAGTGGCAAGTGCAAGAAATGGCCATGCCTAGGACTGAAGATCATACAAATGCATTAAATCATGTGTCAGCAGCATCCAGGTAAACTGTAGCCCACCTGCCCACATGGTCAGTAGCTCTTATGAACGGTTTTACCATAGGCCTTTCAAACCTTCACACAAAAAAAAATGTCATAAGTGGTTGCCTTGATGTTCTTAATCAGATCCCTCTCAGTGTTTTGGTGTAAAAACAACATTATGAGAGCAGTTTATGGGCTTTCTTCCCTCCTTAGCATTCCATTCCTGCTAAGACCTTGCACCTTTAATAAATCTTTACTTCTCAGGGTTTTACTGTGTACCAGGTATATCTTAAATGCTTGTGGGGTCTGCTTGTGTGACCAAGGCATTCATTCCTATAAGATATTATCTCAGAGGGAATCTCTTGACAGTTCTGAATATATACACCTTTATCTTCCCTGTTTTAATTCATTAGTCACCTAACAGCAGCTCTCAAGGTTATCAGAGCAAAAAATGAAATCTGCAGCACAGCTTAAAGGGTTTGGAGGAAAAGAATAAAGTAGGATGATAAGGGGAAAACGTTTTGTGCAGTCCAAGACCTCTGCATACCGAATGTGTAAAAGTTTGCAGCCCGCAGTAAGGGAATCTCAATGGACTTTTAGAGGATAATATTTACAGAGTAGTTGCTTAATGTTTTTAAAGTGCATTGAAGAAGCAGGTGAGCTATTCTTATAAACTAACCAAATGCTTCAGAAAAATATGAAATATAGCCACTTCAGCATTTTCCAGATATGAAATTGGTGACTGGTTCTCAAGTAGATGTAATTTATTTGATTTAGTTCCATTTTAACTTTCTTGCTTCTCTTATTTTTTTAGTCATGTACACAGGGCTTTTGCTTTTTTATCTGTACTGTGCTACAATTAATGATTTTTTGGAGCCATTGAAGACTAAACTGAAATTCCTTCATTAATGCAACAGCATCAATTTATGAATGAGTACCCGGCAGGTTTTGAGAGGCTGTCTTCCTCCTTGGCCAAGGTGATGATATTGCAAAAAGCCTCAGCATTCCTGCACATCTGTTCATCTTCCTCTCTGACATGCCCTATCTGGAGTACAAATACAGATCAAGGTTACAGCAAGAAAGAGGTAAATGTATCCAGACAGAAGGAAAAAGAAATCTTGCAGTAGGCACCAAGGTCTCTTCTACAGCTTGGAGAGCCACACAACATTGGGGATGTTCTCCCACAAAACTTAGCTTTTCGTAAGAGCTATGACTCCAGCTGATGTTTTGGTATAACATAATTTGCATAATTTTCAAACAGGATTTTAGTTGTTCACTTTCTTTGGCTAACATGGGATGTGTTATCACCTGATCGCTTTCCTCTTCCTGCTGTCTGTCGTCTGCATGTCCTGAATTTTGAGACTAAAATACAGGGAAACGCTGCTGATCAGCCCCCAGGCAGTGATCTCTAGGCTTCCTTCCAGCAATGTCTGCTATCCAGTCCTTTCTGGAAGAAACTCATCTTTGAAAGAACCCAGAATGGCTTCAAACAGGACAAACCACTGGATGTGGTTTTTCTGTTGTTGGAGACAGAACTTGCTTTCTTACATCCAGAAGTTTGTTGCAGTCTTGACCAGAGGTGTAGAACTTTAAGGGTAGTACACCAGCCTGATCAGAAATGCAAGCTGTTGTCCACATCCAATAGCAAACACACAAATTGCCTTGGAGGCAAATGTGGCCCACACTAGCGACAAGAGGACAGGGCAAGCCATTACTTCCTGTGAGACAGTTGCTGTAGTGCATCCATTAAAAAGCAAAACCGTTTCTGATGCAGGGATAACTTGCCTCCAGAAGGAAACCACCACAATGTGGACCTCAGCCAGCTGACAGGAAGCAACTTGCTCCAGCTGCTGGGAGTGTAAGAGCTCCTGTGCTGTACCTTGACAGTTTTCACCACAATCCGGGTTTTACCACAGCCTGTTACACTGCGGTGTCTGCCTGAGAGGGGAAATGCTGTCTCCTGCAGCCCTGGGGAAAACCTGATGCATCCTGTGGAGTTAAAGGGCTTGCATAGGAGATCTCACCACTGCTTCCAACCTGGCATGTGCATTGAGAGTCCAGTGGAGCCTGCAGCCCAATGCTTGATCTGTTTGGTCTCAGTTCTTTGTGCTGAAAGGAGAAAAGATCTGACTTTCCTGAACCTGTGCTTGGAAACAGCACTGAGTCATGAGCAAATGTTTTGAGAAGGGAAATTTTTCCCTCAGAGCCCTGAGGTAAGCAGGTAAAAAAAAAAAAAGAATGGGGCAAAAGATGCAAAGAAAGACTCATGGCTGGAAAATAACAAGTCTATGCACTGTGGTAAAGACCACTTCGCCTTTCTTCAGCCAAGGCAGTTGAATTTCTGCTGAGCAGAGAGACACAGCCAAGATTTCTGGCCATTCACACTGCCTGTGGTAGCTCCACTTACAGACCAAACTATTTGCCACCATAACAGAAACCCAGTCTTTGATAAATAGTGTCACTATGGGTGTTCCAGAAAACATGGACACCATGGCAAACATGGACAATCCCGCAAACTGCTGTCAGGACTCCTGAAGACACAGTCTCCCCTCTGTTCCCTCTGCCTTCACTAGGCTATCTGCCCTGGAACTTCTTCCAGCTTTCACTTGCATGGGTGATGAGCTGGGCAGATGGCATGTGGGGGCATGTGGATGAAGAGATTCACATTTGTTAGGAGCAGCCTTGTTGCCTTTCCCTGAGCTGGTACTTCACTCAAGCTGAATGCTTCTAATGTTAGCTCAGGCACCATATGGGTGGGAAGCGTGGAGTCTTCCTGCAGGGATGTGGAGGAACATGCCTTAGGTGGTTCATGTGTTCCCTCTGGCACCTGCTCTCTGGGACCCTCCACAGCCATGAAGCTCTCTCCCCACTGCTGCCCCCACACTCTCCTCCTGCTTTCACGCACCGTGTCTCCATCTGCCCCACTCCACTCCTGCTCCTACGGCCCATTCACGGTCACACTTCGGCTCCAGCTCAGTGGCAAGCCCCCAGGATTTTCAGCCGAGAGAAAACAGGGGTTAGCCTTTAAATTCCAAGTAGAGCTGTGTGCAAGGTCAGAGAAACAACAAACCGGACCTCATGGTTCAAATTCAATAGTCATAAATTCTGTGTAATCTTAAAGGAAATGGCAGCCTCTGTCCAGCACACCTTCCCAGCCTCCCAGCTGAAATGCAACAGCTTCTAAATTTGATGCCGGGTCACAGCTGCCCTTTTTACTTTTTTATCTCCTTTTAGTAGTCATCTTCTCTGATTAAATAGGGGTCAATAGTGTCACTGTGTGAGACACAGATAGCTCAGTAGTACAGCACATGCTGATTCACCTAGGCCTGCATTTTATTTGGCTTCTAATGGCCAAAGCCAAACTCATCAGCATACAGAGCTCGGTTTGCAGTGTTCATGACCTGGAGTTTTTATCTCACCTGAAGCCACATTCTGTAAGTTAACGTGAACCTTAAAATGTCTGTATTGAGAAGATAGCCCTGTAAATCAAAAATTTTTTTGCATATTATTAGCATGGTTAAACAACCTTAAAGGCATTAATGAGTGAATGGAGGAGCAGTATGCAGAACATCAAGAGTGATGCTGATCCAGCTGATCAGCATTAATTATTTGTGAATGGGAATTGTGCTAAATACCTGATCAGAATAGGCAGAATATTGTGGACTGAGTGCTCAGGTGTTCCCTTTTGCCAGTGCCGTTTCATTTGTACTGCACTTACTATTCTAGATGGTATCTTCCCTTACCTGGGCAGATAAGAAGGCTCCATACTCAGCTATAGAGCTTTGTCCACTACCTAAACTTTTCCTCTGCATCACTTCTAGAGATGTAGGACAGTGTGGGGACTCTTTTGGGGAAGCGGAAACCAAGAAGTACTGGAAAAATTACTCCACCCAGCGTAGGACTTTGTTGTCCTTAAGATCTATAGGAAGTCCCCTCAACTCCACTGAAAAGTCTCCTCCTCTGTGGTCTGGGCTGAAGTCAAGAACAAAAGGCCAAGACATTTTGCAGCACTTCAGCAGTATCTTGCTTACTGATAGCTGCTTTGGCAGGTAAACATCCCTGGGAGAGTAAAAGATAATGAGGTCATCATTGATCAATGAGGCTAAATTAATCAGAAGAATCATCCTCACATAGTGAATTGCATGTGATGTGCATTTATGTGGAAAGTCTGTTTTTTACAAGCCCACCAGCTTAATATACAATTGGAGGAATGCCACAGCAAGAGAGAGGAATATTATTTTTCTTGCTATAGTCTACTTTAAAGTGCATTGGTAATGCATCTTGAACAATGAGTCCAAACTTTCAGGTTTGATTGTTTTCCTTTTTAATGGGAAGAACTCCATGCTCTTGTCCTAATGTACTAATTCATGCTGTTGAACCTTGTATGTTTTGGAAAACACCACTGCAGTACTGGAAGAGATTCAATCCTTTCAAAAGAGAGACTACAAAAGATTGCTTTCATCTTTCTCAAATCACTGTATAGACTAATAAAAGTTGATATTGCACACACCAAAGGTGCACCTGGTGCAGTTCCCTGTCTTGGTGGTGCTGGGTTCGAGATGTGTACTGGCAATAGCAGCTCTGTAGCACCTTCTCCAACCCCCAAATCATATTTTTTAAATTAGGAGAAAGTTGCAAGAACCCTTTAAAATATCCTCATGAGTAGTTGGATTAACTTCTTTCCTTTTACAGGACACTGAAAAAAAGAGCCACGAAGAACAGAAGAGGCTCCAGTGCCACAGAAGCAGGTTTTCATAGGAATTATGAGTCTTATCTCAGGTCCTGCTGCATGGAATAACAAACTCTCCCCTACAGCACAAGATGTCAAACCCAACTCTCATATGCTTCCTCCAGTAGGGACTTCTAGGGTGCATATGAATTGTATTTTTGAGCTTCTCTGCAGAGAAGCAAGAGCTTTTATTAACTGTCCCTCACTCCCTGCTGCCCCAAAGATAATAATTTTCTTACTACAGTCTACTTGATAGTGCTTTGGTATTGCAGCTTGAATGATGCATCCAAAATTCAGGTTTTGATTGTTTTTCTTTTTAGTGGGAAGAACTCCATGCTCTTGTCTTAATGCACTAATCTGTCTACACACACAACTGCAGTGCTGGACTTGCAGGTTACCCAAGTAACCTCCTCTGTTGACGTGGGGCGAGTGGTGGACATTGTCTACCTGGATTTTTCCAAGGTTTTCAGTACAGTTTCCCACAGCCATCTCCTGTGGTGGGCCGTGTGGTGGGTGGGGAACCCTCTGATGGGCTGCACACAGAGGGGGATGAGAAAGAGCTTCTTTTCAGGCTGGCAGCCTGTCACACATGGGGTCCTCTAGGGATGAATATTGGGCCCAACAGTGTTTAATATCTGCAAAAGTGATCTAGAAGATGGGATCAAGTGTATTCTGATGAAGTCTGACAATGAAATCAAACTGAGAGGGGAAGTGGACACTTCCAGAGAGCTACACTGCAGGAAGACCTGTATAGGCTGAAAGAGTGACCTGATAAGAACCTTATGAAATTCAACAAGGACAAGAGTAAGATCTTGCACCTGGGAGAACATAATCCAGGAGTGCAGCACAGGCTGGGAGGTACTTGGCTCAGCGGAAATGTACCTGGGAGTCCTGGTGAACAAGTTCAGCATGAGTGAGCAGTGTGCTGCTGAAGCAAAGCAAGCCCACGGGTGCTGGGTTGCATCAACAAGGACACCACCAGCAGAGATCAAGAAGTCATTGTCCTACTTTGCTCAGCGCTTGTCAGGCCACACTTGGAACACTGGGCTTGGTTTTGGTCCTCGCTATGCAAACAAGATGTGGACAGGATGGAGAGGGTCCAGAGAAGGGCCATGTGTGCCACGTGAGGAAAGGCTGAGAGTCAAGTTTGTTCAGCCTTGAGGAAAGAAGGCTCAGGGGAGACTTTATCATCGTGTTCCAGTATTTACAGGGTGGCTACAAAGAAGATAGAGGCTCTCTTTTTATAACGAGTCATGTGGAAAACACAAGAGGTAAGGGGTACAAGTCACCCCTGGGGAGATTCCAGTTGGACACAAATGGAACATTTTTCACGATGAGAACAATCAACCATTGGAATAATCCCCCCAGAAAAACAATGGATTCCCCAACACTGGACATGGTTAAGATCCAGCTGGACAGGGTGCTGGGCTGTCTTGTCTAGACTGTGCTTTTGCCAAGAAAGTTTGAACCAGATGATCCCTGAGGTCCCTTCCAACCTGATATTTTATGACTCTGTGAAGGTACTGATGTTTTCCTGGAGCTGAAAGAGTCCATCTTCAGCTTTAAGGAGCAGCTAAGAAGCGGCCCACACTCTCCTTTGTCCCTACCCCCTTGCCCTCCCAAAGTTCTAACATCTGACTACATCGGTTTTGCCAGCTTTCCTCCTCAGTCCTAAAGTGTATAACTGGAAATGGCATCATCTCTAAGGTAAGGACAGACTCCACAAGACATTGAAGGAGAGAACAGAATTAATGGAAAACCTTTTAAAAGCCTCAAGGCTTTAAACTTTGGCAACATTGCTCCATGGGTACCACAAAAAAGCTGAGGAGTTGTTTGTATAAACAACATGCAATCTTTGTATATAACTTCGACTCATTTTTCCTTATCCTACTCCCAAATTAGCATTGCCAGTTTCTCACTAGCCTTCCTACCCTAGTGTCCCACAAGCCTTGAGCATCTCTAGGCTCTGGTTGTCTTTGACTTCAGCTTCTTAAGTGTACGTTCTTCATACACCTTTCTTGTTTTGTTTTCAAGAAAGTGGGTTGCCCTGTAGCTGCTCGGCATAGATTTCCCTTCCCCCAGCCCAGTAGTTTAGGCTGTATCCTATAGGCAGGTCACATCTCCAAGGACAAGCTTTTGGAGGTTTCTAAGGCTAATTTTCTAAGGCTAACTGCTTGTGCTAGACTACAGCATCTGTGTTGCTCCCTGCTGGGTCCTGTTTTAGACTCCTGCTCACTAAGGCAAGGACAGTGGTTTAGCTCACACTCTGTAATGCGGACCAGACCTGTAACTCTGGTTCCTCCTTCCCTTCCTCTCTACCTTACCTCAATGTCCAAAGTCTGTATTAGAAGCAGCTGAATAATGATGATGGCCTTGGGCAGAGGACTTGGGTGTTACATCCTCCCTTGTCTGGCTGTGGTCAAGTTGAGTTTGACTCTTTGGAGGCTCCTTCATAAAGCTGGGGCAATTCTTCTCATCTGCTACTCTGTTCTTTGAGTCTGCCCTCCAACCTGGCCTTATTCAATGAGGTTTGCTGTAGAATTCGGGTCTCACAAACAAACAGTGCACATTCTCCTCTGCTGAGTTTTTCTTCAGCTCCCCATCGCCTCAGAGCAGTAAATCACAGCATTTCTTTCTGGGAGTCCTCAGAAAGAAACCATTGGATTTGTTCAGATCTGTCTTACCTGGACAAGGGCTTTTACATGTTTTTTTTTCTTGATTTTCCAGCTCTCTAGGAATAGGAGAATATCTGTACTGGGTCTTATCAAAAGGCACTTAGACTAATACCCTGTTTCCAGTAGCAGCCACAATACTGAAAATGCTACTGAAAATCCACTTGAACAAATGGCCCATAGAGCCAGCAAAGGCAAAAGGAGACAATATCAGGAGTCTGTGACCCTGGCCATTTTCAATTATCCCTCCTCATGTATCCTCGTCAGTCATACCTCTTTCAATAGCAGCATCCATTCCTACTTATTTCCTTAAGCATCTCTCCATGGTCAATGAGTTCGTCCTTGAGCTTACTGATACAGTGTCCTTCCAAAAGCTGCCTGTAGTAAGTTCCAGAGGTTACCTGGGAACAACCTCCACATTTCCAAACTGAAGGTCCAGCCTTTGTAAATGTCTTCTTACAAAGGTAAGTGCTTATTCACTTGAGTTTTGCTACACCTTCTCCAGCTTTACTCCCTTTCTTTAGATGCACTGAACAGGACTGTAGACAGTACTTAAGATCATCGTGGTTGTGCAAAGTCTTTATTAGGGCCAGAAGTCTTGTTCTTTCATGATGATTCCACACATTTTGTTGGCTAAATGTGCAGCAGTCAGTGAAAAACAGTTTCAGTGAGCTGTCAGTGGTAACTCCAAGACTGCAAGTTATAACTGCAGGTTCTAAGTTCAGCATCATGTACATGTAGGATTAGATTATTTTTCCCTCCAAAATGCATAACATGTATTTTCTGATCCTGAAGCTCATCTATCCCCACTTCCACCACACAGACACACATTTTTACAAGGTCCTTGTGATCAGATGGGCATTTTGCTGCTGGAAAGATTCCAACTACCTCCACCATTGTGGAGATTTCAGTGTTTCTTTTCCAGGGAATTCATGACAACATTGAAAATGGCTGATCTGAGGACTAGTTCTTAGGTGAGCCCTTCAGCAGTCCACATCCTAAGAAGTGACCATTAAGGCAACCATCTACTTTCTATCCTTCAAATCCGAAGAAGGAGCTTTTCTTCAAGACACCCTTAAATAGCATCCACATGGAACATTATAAAAGAAGTTTTGAAAACCCAGGTGAATGAGGCAGACTGGATCTCCTGTATTCATGTGCTTATTGACACCCCCACAGATGTCCAGAAGGCTGGAGCAGAGGTTTTCCATTACGGAAGCTTTGCTGGTTCTTTCCCAGCTGGTTGTGTTCATCCTGTTCTCTGAGAACGTAGTTTATAAAGCAGAGTCACTCTTACCAGGGGTGGAAGGGAGGCTCACAAGTCTGTGGTTCCCAGAACCTCCCGCGAGGTGCACTTTGGGATGGGACCAACCCTGGCACAGAACACTGTGTACATGCCGCTGGGGTGTTGCAGCATTGCTGGCCAAGCTATGGGATATGTTGCACAGCCACATTTCCACTGGGCTGGGAGCAGGTGTCTCCCCATCATCTTCATCAGCAAAAGGAAAAGAAAATATTTAATTGAGCTTCTCTGCCATGACTTTTTTATTCCTGAATGTCTTTTCTACACCTTGGTCATCCAGCCTTCTCACAAATTCCTGCTGCTTCCTGCCTTTGAGTGTTTACATAAAGTTCTTGCTGTCAGCATAAGCATCCATTTCAAAGTGCTCCTCTAGTTCTTATTTTGCCCTGTTAATTTCTGTTTACAGTTGACCCAAGTTGCTTTATGTCATTCTTGTTCTCATTTGAGCATTACCATTTTTAAGTATTGGCTTCTGTTAACATATAGCACATCCATTCTTTACAGGTTATTCCTGTCTCCTGGTCTTAACAAGTGTAAATCCCTCCTTTCTACCCCAAGACTCATCCACATACTGGCACTCAGGACCTCTACTTTCCTCCAAGATTTCTCACAAGAAACTAGAAATATTCTGAAAAAGTCAGGATAGAGGTCTTGCACTACAGTCTTGCTCTTAACAGCAGACCTTATCCTAAGCTTACCATCCTACCCTTCCCTACCATTTGGTGCCAGCATTCCTGCACACCTGGGGTCTCATTCTTGTACCCTTAAGTACCCTCCCTAGGCATCAAGCTTCACTGCCTTGGTGCCCAGCAAGCAAGTGTCCATGCTGCCCTCTCAGCCACCACAAACCCAGCTGCTTGTTTTCAGTCATAAACTCACTACCACCAGCTTCTTCTTCTTCCTGTTCTTGAAGGTCCCCTTTACCAATGGACTGTATTTGGTGCAAGAGGACACTCATATGAGCTGGAAGCCAAATCTCATCGGTGACAGTAGTGCTTTCCTTCCACCAGGACACTGGTCTTCCTGGAAAAAATTTCTAAAAAGCCTGACTAGACCAGAGGTGTGCAGGAGAGTGAAAAGAGAGCAGCTCTATCTGTCCTACAATTAACAAACAACCAGTGCAGACCACCCAAGGTCTTTCATGTCTACATGAGAGGGCTGACTCTTTTCACATAAAGGGCTCTGTGCAGGCTTTCTGGTTTGGATGGAAACACAGCTGGGGTTCTCTCCACTGTTACGTATTCCTGATGTACACAGCTCAGCAGCACCTGGTGCCTACCCCAGAGGAGGTTTTATTTCACCGACACAGTACATACAAAGTACTCTTTGACTGATACTTTATTAAACGGTTTTCCTGTCATCATTGTCCTTGATATACTGCTATTGCAGAGGTGCCTTGACAGGAATTTTTGGGGCTTTTTAATGCAACTATAGATTTTACAGAAGTTAATCTGGTAAATAAAACAAGGAATAACAGTAAATGGGCTTCATAGTCAGACTGTGCAATGAAAATACGTTCTTGCACTTTATAAGTGTTTTAGTAGTATGGGACTTTTTATTTTCCTTTCTTTGAAGAATTCTGATTTCTCATCTGATAACAAAGCAATGTTTGATCCTATCTGTGCATTCATCACCATGGTACCAAAGTGCCTTACAGAGAAATAAGGCAGGTGGTTGGCAGTCTTTTCCTTGAGACTTTAAACAGAAGTGGCCCTTGAAGGATTTTGACAGCCTGCCCATGTCAACCTATTAGTATTATTAGTATTACATTGGCATATATACATCAATGAAACAAACCCAAGGATTTCTGAGCTGCCTGGATGCCATTGTAACAGATGGCTGGGAATAGGAAAATAGCCCAGAAGGCATTTCTGCATGCAGTAGTGCTGCTAGCTGAAACAAACCTGAAAGCATTTGTTCACCCTGAAGACATTATCAGATGCTTTAGAGGATGGAACTATCACTGATAATGTGGCCAAGTTAATGAAGCACTAAATTCTTGGCAGTTTCAGAGATGATTTCAAATGTCTTGGGCTGAGCTTGTTACTTACTGAAGAGATTTGCATGGATCTATTGCAGTCTCCATGAGACTGCCCATCATCCTCTAGGGAACAAGTTCCTTTGGACTGACAGGACACTCAGCAACATGTGGAAGTACACATTTACATTCATGAAATTCAGTAACAACAGGCCAGAAATGGAGCCTCCAACAACAAATAGGAACAGTTTTTAATCAAAAATAACTTTCCTAGTTCTCTTTCTCCTTTACCACACCTTCCCACCCTTCACCCACACTCCCTGCCACCTTTTCCACCCCAGTGGCTTCTGGGATGCTGTGCAATCAGTACACACAATTTATGTAACTCTTCCCATTCTGCTAATTCCAGCTGATGGCAGATACAAGTAACAACTGCATTCAAAGAGAGGACTCTGTAATTTGTTTTCTGAAAAAAGAACATTTTCTTTCTGCTTTGTGCTCATCTGGCTGAAGGTGGACCTTGAGCTTGTAAGTATTTTTATTTATCATTGTCCTCCCCTTTCCACCCTACAGCAGTTTCTTTCCTCCCAGAAGCCACAGTGTGGATAAAGTGCCACAAGATTAAATCTAATGACAGTTCAGATCCCAGAAGGTGGAAACAGTTCAGTTTCCAGAACAAAGTGCATATACTGCTCTGGTGGAAACCACAATTAGAGGAGAAATATGCATGTGTTCATCTTCAAGGTACCTTTTTTTACTTAAGCAACATCAACACAGATGTAAGCAGATGCGAGGGAGCAAATAATGTAGATAAAGAAAATATCTGGCATAAAAACTACCCTTTCAAGTAAAAACACCAAATAATCAGATGTTTGGACAGCAGATTATATTACTCCCTCACCATTAACATGCATTAAGATGGGAGAAAACCATTTTTACCCGATCTGCTATGAAACATCATGAGGAAAGAATTAGGAAAACAGAAAAGCATCATCTTAAATTTTCAGAGGATTCTTTAAAGCCTTGTCAGGTAGTGTGTGGCATATATTGCAGATGGCTCAGTTGCATCTCACAAACACATCTTAAGGTTTCATTTTTCCACATGCCATTTCACAACAGCTGGCATGTTGGGTTTTTTTCTTTTTTTCTCCCTTACTAATACAAAATTCTTGAGTGGGTTGGCTGTGAATTCCCATCTTTCTAAGCAGAAACCATCCAATTCTGCTTTTTTTTCCACATTTTGAAGAGCTAGACATGAGACACAGTGGGGAACTGAGCTGAGAGAATGAATTTCTGCATCCGATGGGGATCTGAGTTACAGTGAATCTGGGGTGGTCCTGTGCAGAGATGAACATCAATATCTCTTCTTTAAATGGTGCTTCTCCTTTTGTGAATGGAAAGAAAACCCTAGATTCATGGACACGAAATTTGCTTTGGATCTTAGGACACTTAGAATCAGGCATGTCCATTTCCCCCATGCCCATCAACAAGGAGGGTGACCCAGGAGCTGGGCAAAAGAACAGTGGGAAAGTAGACAGGTTTCTAGCAGAATTCATAAAAACTTCCAGTGAAATAATGTAATCTACAGAAATTATTTCTATCTGAAAGAATAGACAAAGCTGATAGAAGCATGTCTGTCTCTGAGCTGGACTTGTTTATGATCTAGCAGCTCTTACTTGTGTCCCATTTCTGCAACTATCTTGCACATATCAGCATATCTCTTCCTTTTATTAATTTGTCAATAATTTTACTGTTCTTGTTTTAGCTCTGTAGGCACTGAGCAAATGATGGAAATCAGACTGGATACCCCAACCTTAGCTGAATAAAGACTTACAGGAGAAAAGGGAAGATGGTAAATTGGCTTCAGTGGGAACACACAAGCTTGGCACCACCTCAGGTAGAGCAATTGTAGAAAGCAGCATTCCAGATCCCGAGGAAGAAGTTAACAAATGGATTAACTGGTTCAAAATACTAAGGAATGAAACCAATACTTGGAAAGAGTAGTATGGGGAGAAGAAGGGAGCTTGCTCCAATACCCAAACTAGATTCACTTTGACAAGTGCTAATCTGGTGAGTAGTAAACACAATCATTTTTCTAAAGAATTTTAAAAGGTCAGTGAGCATCATAGAAATGTAAGATTCTTGGTTACTTAGAAACAGAGCTCAGTGATCCAGAGCCATTTCTTAAACCAGTCTTTGCTTTATACAATCCCTCCAATGCAGGTAATAGAAAGGTGATTCAGTCTATCTGACACAGACTGTCAAGGTCTGTACTTACCCCTGTTCCTCCCCATCTCCTTCATTTCCTTCTCTGAAGCAATGTTATTTGTGAATCCTGGATTGGATCCCAGCCAGGAATATCTGAAAATGCAGTCTCATGTTGCCTAAATCCATAAAGAGGAAACTATTCAGACAACTGATGCACCTTCAGGGCAGAACATTAAATTGATCCTTTGGCAAGGAACACCATGTGTAACTTTACACAGCAATTCCCATAAATACTACTAAGATTATCAGCCAAAGCATAGATTATCTTGAGCTGTGGTTGTCTTTTAGGAGCATCTATGAGAACAGTTTGTACTGTGTGCAGGTACTTGTCCAGTCTATATGTTCCCCCCAGCCCACCACCCCAAAATCTGTGCCTTGAAAAGAGCTGGTGACAATGCCCCATCGTGTACACCCAAGGTGACTGCGTTACTGGCAAATCACCCAGTGGAAATGGCGCTATTGCATAGTCAGAAGGGAATGGCTCAGATATTCTCCTGCCATAATGGAGTGGAAGGGAAGTAGCTGTGGCTTCCTATGTCTCCCATTATTTTCTTCTAAGTGTTGAAAGACCTCAGGGTAAGTTGTGCAGGGTCTTTCTGGGGCAGACAGAGCCTTGATGTCCTTCCTGCATTTTCTCAGCCGAGGGAGTGGCCTCCACTGGAACACTATATGTTCCAGCTCCCCGTTTTCAGTCCCTAGATGTTTTCGGTCAGTTTGCATCTCTGGGTCAGCACTATATGCAGCTGCATGTACATATAGAGTTCCATATGTATTCACAGACACATTCCAGGTCTGAGTTACAATTTGAACTACAGACCAAACTAGACCACTTCCTGAGTTGCCTCCATCATTCTGCAGAAAGTTTCAGTTCCCAAACCATTTTGCTTGGAATTTAAATGTAGTGTATACAAGTTTTGAAAAGAGCATTTGCCATAATTTTTTTAAGAAAGTCTTAAAAATTTAGCATATATTATTAGTACCTTTCTCTGGAAACCCTTCTGGCTGCCACTATGCATGATTTCATGGAATGAGATTTTTCCTCTCTGAGGAAGATAAACAAGATTATTCAGGTTTTTCAGCATAATATTTGTGACCCTTTATTCTGATGCACATTTTTACCTCTTGACTCCTGTTTGGTAACTGGCTACCTGTTAAGCCATAAGAGTAGCCTTAAGAAATTCACTCTGATGAAACATTCTTTGTGATCAGGATGAATTAAGTGTTTGTTTTAACTCTGGATACAGAGTACATTTTTGTATATGCTTGGCTATTTTTTCACTTTTTTTAAAGTTATTTACCAGGCAACAATGACACACAATGTCATCATCCATATCAACATCTGCTGGTATTGAAACACTCCTCTCAGCAGATGCCTCCAAATTGGTATCTGGTGGCATAGCCTCAGTGAAATTCTTAAGATTCAATGACTTGAGAAGGGGGTTAAATAGGTTTCCTCAGTTCATGTGCATGTCTCTCATGTGCATCTCTTTACCCTAAGAGATAAGAGATTTGGATCACATTCAGCATGGCAGCTGACATTCTCGTGATCAGGAATCTAGCTGGCACATTACAAAATCTTTCAATACAGGCTTTCAGTGTTGAGTGGGCTGGTGGTATCTGCATTTTCAAATTCCTGCTAGCATTTGAAATCAGGAATAACATCGCTCTGAAATTCCACCTCCAGAGAGCTACCAGATACCTCCACAAGTACAGCATGAAGGATGAGGATGCCTTTCCTATTCAGACTGATTCATCCTTCCTTAACACAAGGCTCTGAAGGAGTTAAATCCTGACTCTAGTAAAGACTGTGGTCTTGCCAATCTTTTCATTTTTTCTTTTTTTTTTTAAGGTGCCAGACATAAAAATAAAGAAGATGTATCAGCATACTTCCTTAGAAGCTGAGCTTCCTGATTAAGAATAAATGCAGGATATACAGTGTATTTCATGCTGAAATGCATTCCCTTCTAGAATTTCATGAATACAATTAGCCATTAGCAAGATCTCCACACACACACAGGCCTCAGATCAGGAAATAATAGAAACAGCCACATACTGCTAAAATGTGGAGAGGGAGAAAACCACAAAACAAGAGCTAACTGTTGTGTTAGTATTGTCCTGATACTGCTCCGTGTCTGTCTCTACTCAGGCTGAGAAGAGGGAATGAGTGATCATGTTGTAAAATGCCCAGCAGGAGCTATGACACACTGTTTGTACTCTTTATCACTGTGCAGTGGTGATGGCTGATCTTGGAATGCTGCATTTCACCAGTTTAGTCCAGGATACCTATATGTCACTGCTTTTTAAGACAACCTCAAAAGTCCATGAATTAGAATGATTTCAGTGACAGGAAATTCTTTCAGCTTTTCGATATCCAAGTACTAAAATACCAGTGACAAACTTGAGCACTCAAGTGTGAAAATGAATTTGAAAGTTCCCTACATTTGGTGCTGCTTGGGGCCATCTCAGTATACAGGAACCTGTTCTGTTTTTTTCTTTTGTGATTTCTTTTCCTCTGCAACTTTTTCCTTGTTGAGTGTAGGAAGGGCTTCTATTGGATTGGCAAGTGCAACATGTACACGAGTGACTGAGTCAACCCTCTGCATCTTTACACATGTGGGGTATTGAGAACCTGGCTGCTACCAGGTTTAAGACATTCTTCAGTACTTGGGTTTAGCTTGGGTTACCTGAATCTGGTGCTTTGAGGAAAGTCTTCTCTATATACTTTTTACATTCTATTGAGTGAATTGCAATGTTTTCTATTTTAATGTGTTATACAAATAATCATTGTCTCTTCCAGCAGTACTTGCAGATATTTCTGACACCCTGGTGAAGAGACAGATTCTATGGTGTCAGGACTAAAATTAGTAGATATATGTTGGATTTGTGGCTCTGGAGGTAGCGTCATACCTTGGACTGAGTATTGTAAAAAGAAAGATACAGATTGATGTCCAGAACGTGGTGTGGACACTGCCTATGTCAGGTTCAAAGTGGATAGTTTCAGAGGAGTTCCTGACATACAAATAAATGTGTTCAACTCTCTCTTTCTGAACAACAAAGAAACATCTCCCCACATACTTCAGGGGTTTTTGTGGTTTGTTTTGTTTTGTTTTGTTTTGTTTTGTTTTGTTTTGTTTTGTTTTGTTTTGTTTTGTTTTGTTTTAAATAAAGATTTAATTTTATTGTCTGCATTTTAGTGCCACAGCTGGTTCTTATGGCTGAGGGTTTTTTCTTCTCTCACTAAGTCTAGTTTCCTCAAAACTGAAACAAATCATATAACTGTCTCCATGATCATGCTGCAGTGATGTTGTCATATTTATTTTTATCTTCTCTTGTACAAGCCACATTAAATAGTGGCTACTATAAGGTTTTTCAATTTAGACTTAATTAGGAATCTGAAGCCTACCATTTTTTTGCCATTCATCATAATGACTTTAAAGTGTACTCTGCCTAAATTCTGGATGCAGTAAATCAGGAACACAGTATAGCGCTAGAAAAAGAAAGACAATTAAGGAGGAAAGTAAAACATCTAGGTAGAACCTGCTTGAGATCCAGCCATGTTCCTATGTTGAGGCGAGGATGGCAAGTTTTTTCCCCAGTAATAAATTGCAATGCTCAATTCTAAAAAAATCTCTGGTGGACAGATGAGCTGAAGTCATACAGTAAATGTTTGGGAGAGTTTGTGACACGTATTGAGAATGGACAGAGAAACATGTTGTTGAGCAGGACCTTAAAGTAACCATATATTCCGAATGTGTCTTTTCTTTCTGTTTGCCTTGGTGAATGGGATTATCTGTTTTCACATCCTAGTTACACTCAAGAGAGAGTATTTGTGCCTGCTGAGCTAGGAACGCTGTATACAGGCTAGTAGTGCCATGCCAGTACTCACTAGAAAAAAGCCTCAAACAGGATACAAATTCCTCTCTGGAATATCTGTTTCTGAACTGGACTTGAGCCCTTTTTTTTCCTCAGAATTGCCCTTTCCTTGCTTTTCTGTCTCTTTCCAAAGCTGAATGCTGTGCTTCCCATGTTAGTTCCTACTTAGATCACAAACCTCTATCTGTTGATTTTCATTCTGATGCTCTCTCCATAAAATTAAATGCACAGCTCAAGGCCACTGTGTAAAGCAATCACATTTGTGTCTTGAATGGCACATCTTCTTCTTTATATGTTCATGATACTGTATAAACATGCATAGCACTAAAATTACCTGCCTCTGCCCTACCTCCCAAGATGAATACACACCAGACTAGAGAAAGATACAGTTTTTCTAAAATTTACAGTTGTAACTGAAGTTTACTTCGATACCTTAGTTGTCCTGATCTCTACTTGGTTTATTTAATCGATCCTAACATTAGGTCTCTTTGAGGATTTCTGAAATACATATATATTAAAAAAAAATGTAATTTTAAAAAATGCTTTACTGTATGACCTCAAGGCTCAGACTCTTATTTACAGACTCTATTCACTTTTTTCCAGCAAGCAGATTTTGCAGTACTTTGCTCAAAACCTGAAAGCAGCATCAAGGATTAGAGAAATCTAAAATTCATCACCTACAGCTCCTCAAATGTGAATTTAATATGAGAGAAAGCTGACAGTATTATTGCTGCCAGGGTATATGGCTCTGAAACCATTCAACACAGCCAGAATGAATTTGGTTTATATCTGAAAAGGATGCCTGTTGACAAAAATGCATCAGCCCATTTCTCAAGGGAAAATCAAAACCACTCTTTTCCAGGATTCACATACAGAGCTTTGGAAAGCATTTATTTTACAAACAAAACCAGGCATATTGCTTCCTTTCTGTGCTGCACTCATCAGCTCCGTATTCTAATAGATTTAACAAGAGCCGCCAGTAAAACCATGGTTTGACCAGAGCAAATAATTTATAATGAAAGTTTACAAACTAGATTAATTTAGTCTCATTCCTCTCAAAGTGACTGGTTTCACCCATTGCTAACCATGAAAAATCATCTCTGAGGGTGGCTTTGAGTGACCAGCTGCATCAGTCACATCCAGAGAGAGTTACTCATTACACTGCTTCCTACTTCCTCCTATTGCTCTTGGAGTAGTTGCAGTAAAGTACTTGAGATTTTATTATCCAAACTATGGCATCAGTTATAATTAATTTGAAATCTTTTGCTTCCTGGCAAGATGATGCCATATCTTGGGATGTGGGTAAACTGATCATGATGATGGTCTCTCCCTTTGGATGAGGAAAACTTGGAAGAAAAGCTGAGGAAGCCACACATGTTTTTATTTCTTCAGTAAATTTTAAGCCAGGTAGCAGAGAGAGAGAGTTACAGATATTAAACTAATAATATTGATTTTCCTTTCTGGAACACACAGCCCCTCTACAAAACACTGCTCTTAGAAAAATATTAGATATCAGCTAAGATGCACTTAATGGAAATATTTATGTTACTCTTAGACTGAATTAAGTAGGGCGGCATATAGCAAATACATAGGAATAGTTGTATGATTTACTAATTTTCACCATCACTACAGTTATTCTTGTAATCTTACATACTGAAATTTCAGAGCTTTAGCAGAGGCCCTAACATTGTCTCTTAAGATTTTAGAAGTTACTCTTGTACGTTTCAGAGAGCATGTTTACATAATGAGTTTTTAAACAGATACATAGATAGAGATTCCTGTCTGTACTTTTGTAGATAAAAGTATTTGTTGCATTTTAAAGAAACTGGATGGGGAAAAAGGGAATGTAATAAAAGAGGACCCAATTTCTTTCTCCATTTGAGGAACCATGGTCAGGACATAATGAGCTGTAATATGAGGAAGGATAACTACTGATGAAAGCAGCTGCAAAATTACCTGTAAGCCAGGGAACGCAGTTTCAAGGACTCTGATATCTTTTATCTTCTTTTATCATCTCTGGATAAGCTGAGGAGTATCCAGAAGGGCACACTCTCAAGAGTGTACCCTCAGCCAGTTTGCTGATGACACAAGCTGGGAAGAGTGGCTGACACACCAGAGGGTTGTGTTGCCATCCAAAAGGAACTGGGCAGGCTGGAGAAATGGGCTGATGGGAACATCATGAAGTTCAACAAGGGAAAGTGTAAAGTCCTGCACCTGGGAAGGAGCAGCCCCAGGCACCAATATATGCCGGGGGATGCCCGGCTGAAAAGATGCTTTGCAGAACTGGACCTGGGTCAAACACAAGCCAGCGGTGCGTCCTCGCCACTGGGGCAGCTAATGGTATCCTGGGCTGTATCAGGAAAAGTGTTGCCAGTGGGTCCAGGAAAGTGATCCCCCATCTGCTTAGCACTGGGGAGGCCTCGCCTTGTGTGCTCTGTCCAGGTCTGGGGATCATCCATACAAGAGGCCCTAAGACATACTGGGGAGAGTCTAATGAAGGGCCACAAATATGACAAAGGGACTGGACTATCTCTCTATCAGGAAAAGGTCAGAGAGCTGTGGCTGTTCAGTCTGGGAAAGAGAAGGCTCAGGGGGATTTTATCAATGTTGCAAGTGTCCGAAGGGAGGGTGCAAAGAGGACAGAGCCAGGCTGTCTTCAGTGGTGCCCAGTCACAGAACTAGAGGCAAGGGGCATATACTAAAATACAGGAGGTTCCCTCTGGACATCAAGCAACATTTTTTAACTGTGAGGGTGACCAAGTACTGGCACAGATTGTCCAGGAGGGCTGTGGAGTCTCCATCCTTGGAGAAACTCAAAAGCTATCTGGACATAGTCTTGGGCAACCAGCTCTGGGTGTCCCCTGCTTGAGCAGCAGGGATTTGACCAAATGACCTCTAGAGGACCCTTCCAACCTCAGCCATTCAGTGATCCTGTGAGAATCACAAGCCAGGCTGACACAGTTAGGATTCCAAAACAGTCCCTTGGTTTCCATCTCATTTGAGCAAGTGAATTCTGCTTGAGGGCCCATTGAGGGAGGCAGAATGGGAGAGAAAAGGAGATCTAACACTGCAGGAACATCTGTGTTCTAGACACTAAATCACCTGGTTCTTGGCGTGAAAATGAAAAGTGTAGGAACCTGTGGGAGGTCAAAATTACTGCCAGAAGCTCTAAAGGGAGACAAAAAGAATTGGATAGAACCTGCCCACAAGGACTGCTAAGAAATATTTTCTCATGTGGGTGATTCCGTGAGACCAGATGCCAGTTCTCTACACCTTCCCAAACAGCACTGTCTGAATGCTTGAGTGATCTCCTGGGGCTCACTGCCTTCAGACTGGCCATTTCTTCACTATTGACTATGAAAGCATATTAAAGGAAGAAGCAAGAGCCAGGGAAAAGAAAGACTTGTGGGTCATGCTGTAGAAGCAGCACCAGAGAAGGTGGCAGCAGGTCGTAGAACTTCAAGACAAGATGAGGGAGATACAAGTTTGTTGTTTTGTTTTTTTAATTAAAAACGCCCTGGTGTTTGCCCAGGCAAATCCTTGAATGCTCATCTGAAATCATATTTAATAATAACAGATTTCAAAGGGTCGGTGGTACAGGGGTTTAAAGAAAAAGATCCTGCAAACATGTGAGAAGACCTTTTCCAGTGAGATGATTAAGACGACTAAATTGAGGAGAAAAAGAAGTTTTTAAATTTTGCTACAGATTTTCACTGCTCTGCACCTTGTTCTGCTCAGGTTGGGCTTAGATGTCTGATTCGATCTTCATTTCTGTACTAATTTACAGTTATCCTACAACTAGGAGAAAACTTCCCAGGTGAAAGACTTATAAATGCAGACCAAGCTTACCTCAGTCCTTGCTGCCTGTGTAAAATGCTGCCAGGTCAGAACGGTAGCTTTTATATCTAAGTCTTTTGATATAAATGTGTCAAATGGGAAGAAATCACCCTTGCACTTTGACATACCAAGATCTATAGTTCAATTAGGACAAAATTTGACAGTAGAACGATCTTATACCATTAATAACAGTTGTACCTTGGTGTAGCATGAATTGATATTGCTAGTAATAACATGAAAGTTCCCCAAGTCTTTCTCTAACTGGCAGAAGAGAAAGCATGCCAGGTTTTTCAGCCCATGAATTTTGGGAGAGGAATGAAGAGAATTGGAGAGGGCCTATGAACTGCCTTTGGCAATTACAAGATTAAATGGAGACACATGTCTTAGTTCTATATAGATTTTATCAGTGTACAGAATAGCCCATCAGACTGCATTTTCCACATTTTCACCAATTTTACACATCTTTTTGCAATTAACACATGGTTCAAAGATTGAAATAAAAAATCATCAATACTTTATGTTTATGTCATCTGGCATTCATCCATATTTCTCCCTGAATTATTCCATGTTGTCTGGGAACAGCATTTGACAACAGCAGTCTTCAAAGGGTTAGTCCTGCAGGAGCTGTGTAAAGCAGATCCTGCAAACTCTTACATGGATAGTCCTGGTTTAGTCAGATGATGATTAACAAGGAGAGCTGATCCAAAACAATTGAAGTAATGTAATATCTTTTTAATGATTTCATGCTGGTAGGCTGAAATACCTGATTTTTTGGCATAACATCTAAGAGTTAGGTGTCCATCCAACACCACAGGGTCTTCAGCACTCCACCCAGCTGTGTTATACGTGTGCAGGAAAACCTCTTCTACCTATAAGGGACCCTTTCACAAAACTAGTGTCTAAGGATGAAGGAACAATGAAAGAGGCAATTTTTCTTCATTTCAGTAACATTGATATTTTCAGTGTGTATTAGCTGTAGAGAAATTCTATATTGATAACAAATATCGATTTATAATTTTTCTAATGAACTTGGGTTTCTTACCAATTATAGTGATCCAGGTGATCTGATATTCCTAAGCCTGCTGAGTCATGTTTTTTTCTGTCAGTATTAACCAAAAAAATCATGAAAATGAAGCCAAAGAGGACCATTCTTAGAAAAGCATCTACTAATTGAAACAGTGGCAAAATTTAGCTTTTTAAAAAGAAATAAAGATTATTTATGCATTATTGAATATTGTTATAATTATCATAACATCATATTCCTACAAGCAGGGAAGAATTTCTGGAATGTAAAATTTTGATATTATGATAGTGGTTTGTTATCACTTAACAAAAAGTTATGGCAAATATAAACAGGACCTGTCCTACATCTGCCACGTATTGTCATAATTCAAGGTTTGTGAAAGTACATTGAGTGATATCAGCCTCTGGCAGAGCACTGCTGATGTGAATGTCTGCCTCACATAATCTGGCACAGCAGGAAAACACTGGGCTGAGGCTTGACCCAAAGTCCATTGTACAGCTCTGCTGAAATTACTTGCAAGAAATGATAATGTGCAGCTGCACAGTCACTCTTTTGTACACCAGCTTAGCACTGTGAAACAGGGCATTCCCAAGGAATGTACAGAAGTATTTATGCAATTGTAAGACACATTGCTTAGGTTTAATCTAGATGTACAACGAAGCCAAGGTACAAAAGGTGCAAAGAGATCCTCGTAGATGTGGCAAACCTACATGTTGTGCACAAAAACTATGGCTCTGGTACAAAAGGTGCAAAGAGATCCTCGTAGATGTGGCAAACCTACGTGTTGTGCACAAAAGCTATGGCTCTGGCTGCACTGCAGGTACTGCTCTGTGTAGCTGACAGCCATAGAGACCGTGCTGTCTCATGTGGCAAGTAGTGCTCACATCACCTCACAAAGACTGATGCTGACAATGTGGGGCAGGTATACAAGGTGAACTCGTCAGGAGTAACCTGATTCCCTACCAGGATGGGCCACGGGTGATATCCTTCCTGTCCTATATGTCTGGTTTCCTTTGCAAAGACCCAGGAGTGCAGGCAGGAAGGCAGCTGCAGCACAGAACAGTAATACCTTGACCTGAATAAACACTGGACCAAGAACCGTGAGACACAAGACTAAGAAATGCAGAGACTGAAAAAATTAAAGCTAATTTTAGCTGATACTAAGACATTTGCCATCAGGTGTGCACTTAGGTTTCTTGAAAGGTTGAGCAAAAACAACACAAAGGATGTTCTCTCCTTGCCAGTCCGGGGTAAGTAACAGTAACTCCAGTGCCTCTGCCTGAGGTAAGTCATCCCTCTATTACTCACTGTGTATGAGAAGGTTTAAATTACTTCAGTGAAAGTATTGGGCAGAAGGTTTAAAATTAAGCAAAAGGAAATACCTTTTTACACATGGTTACACTGTAGATTTCAATAATGCTGCTTGGTGTAAACTCAAAACTACAAGCAGGTTAATGAGAGCCTTGGAAAATCCAAGAGTGCATTAGAAGCTGTCAGCTCTAGAAACCCCTAAACAGACCTTAAACAGCTCATAAAAATTGGGAAACTTCAAAAGAGGCATATACAGGGACTTTGCATTAGTTTATATTTGTCTTGTTTTTATGGTTAGAGTCAGAGCATTCATTTAATAAGCCTTTAAGAGAGTCTAAGATGTATTTGTTCACATCTATTGAATGCCAAAGCAGACCCTTAAAATGGATGTTGAGAGGTTACCATAGTCAGTGTCTTACCTGTATATTTTCAGCATGCTTTTTTCCTAGTATGTTATTTAAAAACTCAGTTAAGGAGAATGTCACTTGCCTGAGAGGCATTTAGAATCTTTATTCTCACCCTTACCAGGAAAGATTTCCCAGAGAACTGATTTGCAGTACCTTGCTGCAGAATATCACTTGAGTACCACTGGACCTTCATAGAACCCATTCAAAACAAACACCCACACTGACTGTGCACCTCAGCAGTCTCTCTGTCTCTTCCAAAGTGGGTTGTGACTGTTCTGTTCTAGACTCAGCTACATCATGTTTTCTAATTTGCTAAGATGAATGTCATGACCGCCACCACCAAAAGCCTTTCTAAAGTAAAATAATACAATAGCAATTTCTTTTCCTTTGTTTGCAGCATCTGTTATGCATCACAGTATAAAAGTGGATTATTCTGATATAATCTATTCTCAAACACAAACACACACACACACACACACACACACACACAATTACATTGTTTTTTACTCTCTGTGTGTTATCCTCCAGGAAGTCTGCTAGTTACTTGTTCCATTACTGCTCTTTCCAGAAACAGAAGCTTTGCTGATTGGTTGCATTTTTTTCCTGTCTTTTTAAAGCTCTCAACATGTTTACTCTCCCCATTGGATGAAATGCCACCTATTATCCATAAATTATCAAAAGTGATTTTTAATAGCTCTGAAATTTCATCAGCCAGTTCAAGATGTGTTCTAGGACATAAAGGTGCCATCCTTGCCTTGGCACTGACCACTCCACTAACCAAGCTAATTAATAGCAGTAAGCCAATCAGCCATCTGATGATGGAGGAGGTCTGTGGAGCCACACTGAGGTCCATTCATCTATAGACTGGGGCATACCAAACAAAGGGTCCTTTGGAAACACCACCATTGCACCTTTAACTTTCAATTTGTGCACTCTGCTGTTCTGATCATCTGTGCTCTGTGCAACATCTGTAGTTATAAATGATTCCTTCCATATGGTGAAAGTTCTGGAAGTTGACAGCCTAATTTGTAAAACCAGAATGTATCCATATAAATAAGATTACACTAGGATCTTGGGGGTAAGGGGAATTTGCAATGCCATATGTGTTAATTTCTGTGCCAGATGCAATGATTTTAATCCACTTCAATTGTATGTGCTTTGCCCAAGAAAATGATACTCTTGATATCTTGTTCTCTCTGCTGCATTTCTGACCTTCTCAGACAATGAGAATGCTCATCTGTACTTGAATAAAATCTCATCTATTGTGTTAGTCTCCATCCCTGCTTGCTTGATTGCTTAGCATGCCACAAAAACAGGCTTTTGTAGTGTTTGCTACTTAGCAACGTTTGCCAAAGAGGATAATGCCAATTTCAAAATTGGGGTGATTTTTGGTATAATTTTTTGGTGGAAGACAATCATAATTTTGTCTCTCTTAAATAATTTCTGTAAGGAAAGAAAAAGAATAAGACAGACAAGTCAGCTGGCTGCAAATAGTAATTGAGTTATAATAATGAATTGTGAAGGCACAAGCTAGGGATTGTGAGACCATTTGGACTGAGCATGTTAGATATAGGAGGACAATCCTTTTATTCCATCAAGTTCTCACTGTAAGTCCCCTCCTGACAGCTGAGCAGATGTATGCAGATATTTGACTACTAGGTTTGACAGGAAAGGGAATGCAAGCTGACTACTGAACTCTACAAGTACTGAGCATAACATAATTTTGGACACTGTCAGTGTCCCTATTAGAAATCTGAAAGTATTGTTGAAGTCAATGTAGGATTTGTGATTTATTTTCCATCAAACACACAGGTGAGGAAGTCTTCACAAAGTCAGTTTTGACAGTAAGTGTAAAAGCATCTGAAGTGAAGATTGTCAAGATGACTGAAACCCCCCGTAAATCGTTGCTTTGGATGCCTTTCTTTCCAGCTGGACACCTTCAGGAACTCCTCAGCTTGAAAGAATTATTTGGTCAACTTGTTTCCAAACCCCATTTCTTTTTTTCAGTGTAGCTGCAAATACTGATGCCTTAGGATTTTAGCTTTTCTATTTTCATATATTTGTAATCCTGCAATTCTTTAGTGTATAACTCTGAACTCCATATAGTGTTAGCTACTGCTTTTCCCATTTTGGTCAAACACAACAATTCCTCTCTAGGCCTGAGAATCAAGGACATTTCACTGTCTCAGGCCCCGAGAAATGTAAGCAAAAGTGAGTTGGGGGGGAGCAAACTAAGAGAATGGGACTCCACTGCCTGAAGCTGTAATTAGACACTTAACCTCTGATATGCAAATGGACAAAACTTATATCTGTCCGAAAAACGTGTGACTGTCGTCCATCCTGGGTGCAGTCTCAGCGAGACTCCTGCACTGCCCAAGGTGTACCCTGTGAAGGCCTTTCAATAAATACCTGCCCTTTATCCTTTCGCTCTGTCGAGCCTCTGTTCCAGGTCAGCCTCTACAAGGCATCAATACAACAAACTCAAGCAGAGTGAAATGAACTGGCACTTCAGGTTAATGTCAACATCTGTGTGAAAATACTTCCCATCATTGGATACCACTATTAGCTATATCTAGTTTATTTGGATAGCTGCATTTAGTACTGCAGACTTCTCTTCATTGCAGCTGCAGGCTATTAACCTAGAACATGACCTCTTTTAGTTATTACTTAAGGCAGTAATAGTAGTGATACAGATTACAATGAAGATCCCTTGAGAAAAAGTACAGTAATTAAACTCTATGTCACTAGAATTTTTCATGTCCTATAATGAAGACAGTGTATTAATGAAAAATAAATAAATAAATATGGGCAAATAATGTGGAAACAGTTAGCTAGAGGAATCTCATTTTTTGGATTGACTTTTCTCTTAAGTATCAAAGATGAGATTAAAGGAGCGGTGCGTGGGGGCAGTAGAAGAGCAAACTCATACTAGAATGACTTAGGAAAGCAAATCTAATGCTTTAGGGCACAAGCTGAACACCCCTGCGACTAGGATTTGAACATAATTTCAGGTAGGCTTGACCCAGCATGGAAATAGGCCATGTGAACTTTCTTTGAAAGATAATTACAGACCATTGCAGGAGGCAGGACATTTCATCATTTAGACTCTTGATCTTTTCTGGCTTGTTGAAACTTATGTTCCTATGAACATTTGAAATTACCACAGGCTTCTGTTCATTTTCTTGCCTCGGAATCCCCTAGGGATTTTTATGCTTCAGTTTCATGTTTATTCAGAAAGCAATATCAAATTTGATAAAAATTCAATACTGGCATTCAGTTGGATGAGAATGTATGCATCATTTTTTGTTGGTGTGGTGTTTTCTTTTTTTTTTGATATCAAAGTTACTAGTGAATGTATATGGGCATGATAAAGTATATAAACAGGCAGAAAGATCAATTAGTTAGACTGCTGAACTTTGTTCCCAGGACCTACAGCTTTAAAGTGCTAATTAAGGTTAGCTGGTAACTTCTCCTATGTGCATCAGCTGTGTAACATTGCAAATTAGGTATGCTTTGCAAGGGAACATTTCGCATTAAAGATGGTAAAACTCCTTTTTCCTGTGATTCAGAGGAACATGACCCAGACATAAAAAGATAAAAATCACTGAATATTACTTTTTACTTTGGACAAAATCATCTAACTCACCCCACTCTCTGAATGATTCATTACAATATTATCAAGAGAGAGCTGGCAATGCGTATTATAAATAAAGGACAGACCAATTTCAAAAGAGGTGATGCTATTAGGAGAAGCATCTATGAGAAGAAAATAGATACATGGATGAAATTTAAGGTAACATATTCAAATATCTTTCTTCAGATTTTAATTAAACACCCAGGTTTATCTTTCAAGTACTACTATGCTTCCAGCACTCAGCTAAAAAGAGCTAGGAGTCTCTGAGACATGCAGAATTTGAAAAGCTCACAGCCAGTCATGGAAGCTTTATAAAGGCTTCCCTATTTTACCTGAAGACAGGCACAGCCACCCATGCATATTCATGCATTTTAATTCAATAAAAGGGATCAATTAATTTATAGTATATGCAATTTAAGTATGCTCCCCTTCCTCTCTTGAATGTAAAAGGCACATCCTTACTGTGAAACATGAAAAAAGCCTTTTAGTTAATCCTAAGGCATCCTACAGATTGATTGCTTTGTAAGTCTCCCTCCTCTACTATAGCAGGTGAAAAAAAACCAAACAGTCATCTATAGTATAACACTTCCCTCCTGCGTCATGCCTCCATGAATATATAACGTAGCCAGAGCAGCCTGTGGCAGCCTTTCAAACCAGTGAGAAAGGGTACCCATTTCTTTAGCGTACGCTGGCCAAAAGCCACTTTCTTTCCTGCAATGGAGGAAGTTCGAAGAAGAACACTTTTCTAGTTAATTCTGCCTCTTCCACACCACAACATGATTTGCTACTTTCCAAATAGTTAGGATGGCTCCCTGAGAAGAGATGTCCTGCAGGGTCCTTTTACCCTTGGCAGCACAGCTCTTAAAGATGCCATGCTGCTATTTGTGTCTTCCTACCACAGCTGCACATCAAATATACAAAGCAGCAGCCAGGCACACTTTGGCAGCAGGAATAAAATTATAATGTGAGGACTGGAAGAGAAGTTACTTGTTTTTTATTGTTCTGGTAAGAAATTAGTAATCAACTGTACAGAAAAAAGTAATTGCTTGCTGTTCTAAGCAATCGTTCCAGAAACAAGTGTTTGTTACCAGGAGAACAAGGGTCAAGTTCACTAATTGTACATTCATGATTAGCAGTAGGTTCAATCTAGGAACATTTTAAAGTTGTATCCAGGATCTGTTCCAATTTAGCATTTCCCATGTATATGTTTCTCCACCATCACCACCCCAAATGACAGAGGCAGAAAAGGAACTGTGACAAAACAGAAGTGGGAGTGGAAATGCTTTAGTTCTTGAGAAGTCTAGAGAAAAAGTGAGAGGCTGAGATGCACTTAAATGCAGTCTGGCTTTGCCCCACTCCTGTTTCTGAGGTGATGGATTAAGCTTTTAAGTTGCATGCAAATTTGGTGCCATTTTGAATACCCTTAGGTATCCTGCCTGATCTCCAGACCTCCAGATGCTACCCTAGAAAGGCACAGATTTCCTACAGGCTCTGTGGCATAGCTGCAAGCTCAGTGTGAATGCAATCATAGCTTGCATCCAGAGGACACAGATTTCAGATGAGCACACTTAAAGTTTTCACTGAAGTGTCTGCCGCTGAGGCTGAAGCCACTCCTGCCCCACTGCCTCCAGTATAACTCAGGAAAGTTATATTTTGCAGTTTTAACAGTCAGGGACTATTCAAACTGGTTGCAGGACAATCCTGCAGTCTCCTTTTCCTGCAGCCGTTCTTCAAAAGGGTCACATGTCAGTAGCACGTGCCTTCATCTCTGCAGGGGATTTTATTCAATTGAGTGTTCAGGTTCAAGTTTGCAGGAAGCTCAGTGGCCTTGCAAACTCTAAGTGTGAAGCTACATCGGTTAATGAGAACACTCATCCCTAGCGTGCCTTCCCGTAGTGAACACAGTGCGCAGTGAAGGAAGCAGGTATCCCATGGATGTGTGTTCAACCCTTTGTGTACTTGGTGTGTTGGGATGTCATGTCAATGAAAGACAGTGATCCTTGCCACAGACCAGGCCTGGGTTTTACTGCACTGTAGACATTTCCATGGTTCCCTTTTCTGTCCCTGCCCTGTCCCTGCCTTGCTTACAAAGTATCACGGAGCCGTAAATAAATAATCTTTCCTAAAAGCTATCCTTCACTTGCATAAACTCCTACTCAACACCCACCTCCAGGAATCACCTCCTAGCAAGGTACAGAAAATCCTACATTTCCTTTACTACAGATTTCAGAACTTGATTAAACACTTATGAGCTTTCACCAACCATTTTCTTTTCCTTTCCCACATCAGATAACATGGTCCTGCATTACTTGCATTTTTTGCAAAGGGAAGAAAATGAACTAAAAAAATCCCTAAATAACTGACTTAGCCAACATCTCAGTCATCTGGCAGGAATCGGGGATCACTAAGAATGGAGTATTTACTGTTTCCCCTTTAAGAAGCATAAAAGATGTCGCTTCTGGTTTATATAACTTCCCAAAACAGGTATTTCTGAAATAAGATTATTTAATTAGCAAATACAGTGGATTTTGTAAGAGCTAGAAGATCCTCTTCAGTGACGTAATACCTTCCTAATCTAATCCAATGTGGCCTGTGGTGACTTTTATACATTTTCCTACAAATTTATCACAAGAAGGAGAACTTTGACTCCCAATACATATGGGCAATCTCATGAGATCGCATTTTCTTTTTTTTTTTTTTTCTTAATTCTTTCTTGGAGGAGGCTGGAGGTAGAAAGATAAAGATGACAAGAGATTATTTCACAGAAAAGCACACTCAAGCTGCAACCTTGAAATTATAAAGTCTATCTCCAGCTCTTCTATTGAAACACACTAATGTTTTGTTACTTTTAGGAAGGAAAGTCTCATATCTGCAGGAGCTGTTCTCTTTTTTAGGAGCTAAATAACAGATAACTGAAAACTTCCACAGGTCACTTCTAGCAGACCTGGAACACTCGGTCCAACCAGAGGAAAACCTGCCAGCTTGCATTTTTTCGGCCACAGTTTCTCAGAAAACGCTTACTAGATTAGGTAATTCTGTAAGTTACACTGATTCATCGTAGCTGTGGCACATTCTGTGGCTGAGACCACACAGGCTGCAACAACTGCTGCTGCATCAAGGGTGGAGGACTTGCTCTTTTGTTTAAATAAAACGGCTTGTATTTTTAATTTTTAATTGAGACTAATCCCTTGAAGACAAAACAGTCAAGACCTGCCTGTGGTGTGAGAAACCAGGGCAGTGCTTCTTCAGCCGGGAATGAACATCTCAGATGAGTGGATGCCCTTTTCCTTTCACCACATAAATAGCAGTAAAGTATGTCAGCAAAATACCTACTTAGTTGCCCTTTGTGGTTTGGTTTATCAAGAAAAACTTTCATTCTCACTTAATGGGTATCTTGACTTGAGTTTCGACATCACAGTGTAAGTATGACAAGCTCCAGTTCCCACCATCACAAAGTCTCTGTTGTGAAGTTCTCACCGTGCCCTGTGTGTACTGAGGAGCTGACCACACCAGGGTTCAGCTCATGGTGGGATCCCCCAGAAGGTGTTTCCATAGAAGAAGCTGCGTTTCACTGCCTTGCTACAAACATTGGACAGTTTGCAGTTTTTCAAGTTGTCAGACATATGCTGGAGGCATATTGAATGGACTAAAGAACAACTATAAGGATTTGGGAAGCTGTTACATTATTTTTGATGTCTCATCACTACTTCTCGAGGTTTAATGTTGCCTGTACTGCGTATTACAGTCATTCTGATGCTTATAGACAAGGAAATTTTTTAAAAAAGGGTTTTTTTTTTAAAAAAAGTTTGGGTTTTTTTTGTAAACATATAAAAAAGGATCTCTACATCTGATAGTAAACTACATTCACTTTGGCCTTGTACAGTAGCTTTTGCTCATATAACATCTAATGGAAAAGCTAATTGACATTCTGTCATTTCTGTTTCAATTAACTGAACTCACTGATACCGCCCTCTAGAATTCGTGACAACTGATCTATTTCCAAAATAAACCAAGTAACTAAATTTATTTGCAGACAAAGATTACCTCATTCTGGAATCCATGCTAAGCCTTTTTTCCATCCTCATCAACTGGTACAAGAGAAAATGTTATGAAAATGCTTCCAACAGTTAAAGATCAAAAGGGAGACTATATTTCACAGGAAGATCATGGTTGAGAAAAATTAATCATAGGTAGTTTCAAACTTTTTAAGAATAAATCAGCACCTTTGATAAAAACCAGGATACTGGCAATTAAGACAGGAATTTCAGCAGAAAAACATAATAATTATGGATAGTATGATAGCATTTCAAGAAGAAAAATGTATTATAATCAAAATTCAGAACTTTTTTTATATCATCATCCATGTAAGCATCTGAAAGCATGCTGAAATAATTAGTGAAGGAAAGGAAAAGAATGCCAACCACCATTTCTTGGACAATGCAAACAAAGAGCCCTACAGAGATCTGTCAGGGCACCACAGACTCCTATTCCAGGAGTGCCGAGAGATCACCAGCTGGGTGATGGTAGGATCTGGCAGCCAGGGCATCCCTCGGGCACTGGGGCAGCCACAGCCCCCAGGGTGAGGCCAGCGCTGGCCAGGCATGGTGGGAGCTGTGGCTCAGGTCAGGGCCAAACAGCAGAGGCTCAGCTTAAAAGCAGCTCCCACAGAGAGAGGCTGTGGCTTCCCCAGCATCCCCAGCCACAGAAAGAACGGGATGTTTTCATATATCCGAAAATTTCCATGATGGGGAAATGCATTCAGAGCCCAAACATGTATGGAAGTTTGAGAAATGCCTCAGTCTTCTGCTGAGACTGGATGCATCTGCCTCTGTAGGGATGTATCAGTGTTGAGCAATACTGGGTTGGATAGGAAACTAGGTATGCATTTCCAAAAATGCAAGAGAGAAGTGTGAAAATAAAGATTTTCATTGGACAAGTGGTTTCTGCCTGCATGAGATTTGAATTGGTTGACATAACTGTAAAAGCTTCCACTGCAGGATGAGTGTGTGTGTTCATAACAAAAATCAGGCACGCTCAGTGAACCAGCAAATAATCCACTGTCACTGGAATGGCTATTAACCATCTGCAGGGATCTTTTCGTGTAATAAAGCTGGACATGGAAATATGGCAAATGGCCTTATTACTCAGGAGCGTGTTTTATGTTGCATTAAACATGCAAAATGTATTTAAAATTAAACATCTGCTTACCGCCAAAATGCCTTATTTTTGTTTACAGGTAATCTCCACCAACCTGAGTTTCATTGTAAAAGGGGTATATACATGGTATTCAACAAATAGGATATGTGTCTGTATTATTATTTAAGTAGATTTAACTTTCTGCTATCTCATTAGTATTTTATTTTGAATGTAATACACTGGCAATTACTCCCTTTGCTCCCTTATTAATATTTTAGAACTATATCATCTTGTTTTCCTCAGAGATACAGGAAACAGCAAAAAGGAAGAAACTCATCATTGAGCTCTTTTGTTCCTCTATTTATGGTATAGGTCAATGTGTTACGGAAACATTTTGAGAAAAAAAAAAAAAAGAGCTGTGTTTGGCTTTTCAATGTGCAGTGACACAGTGCTTCCATTCCTATACCCCCCCGAGTAGCTGGTTACCTGCACACCTTATTCCTGTGCAACCTCTTCTGCACATAAAGATTTGCATAAAGTGTTTATCTTGACATGTAATTAAAAAAACAAAAAAAACAAAAAAAACAAAACCAAAAAACTCAATCAAACAAAACCCCCTATTCTGTCTATTTCCTGAACATTTCTCCTCCATTCATTCGAACACCTTGCTCATATTTTTTTTCTTCCTGGATTTTCTACCTACAGGTGATTCTCCTCATGTAAAAGAATTGGTATGAGTTTCTATTATTTTATTTCAAGGAAAATATTGCACAGTGCTGAGCTGGTGTAGTGGAGAAAAGAAAGTACCTGGAGCAGAACAGAGGAAAATAGAGGAGCAACAAGTTCTGTTCCCTCAGGGGTTGTACTTCTGCCTTTTCCATTGCCTGCTGAAAATGCAATTCATTTCACTGTCCCACAGTCTTATTACTTTGGTGTTATTTTTATCTGTATCACTGTTGCTTATTATGTCATGTTATAATGTCTAGATACTTCTGCCAAGATCAAGACTGTACAAATATGGCCTGAATCTGCCAGTAAAATGTCGCATATTATAATGGAAGAGGTAGGAACAAGAATAGAGAAAGCAAACATTATTGTTTCAGTTTCATGTAGAGAATAAGCCAAACTAAGGGAGATGTTCTCGCATCAGGGAGTCTAACACTGGTTTGAATGTCCCACTGCTCCCAAAAGAGATGGCAGATGTGACAGCCACAGTCCTCTGGAGGCTGTTGGACACACGTCTGGGAGTGCAAAGAGCTGCCTGTGTTTAGGCAACCAGATGCCTCTGTTCAGCCCACTTGAGGTCACTTGCTCAAGGTTGTTCAAGAAGTGTATGGCAAAGCTGTGCTTCCATATAAATCTCACAAGCTCCAGTTCACTGTCTTAATCACATATTAATTCTTCCTGGCTTCAGCTTCTCTTTTTTTCTTTCTCCCAACCACCTACACTACTGCTGTTATGAAGTGAATTATCCTTTCTTGCTTGAAATTTTTCTTCTTTCTGTTTCGATCTTTGATTTTGGCTCCTGTCCTCCTCTCTCGCTCAGCAGAAGGCTGAACGCTGCTTCGGTTGGCGGCTGTGTTACAGAATGTTCTCCACCCCTTCGCCTCTTTTGTTGGCATCTCCTCCCACCCCCAGCACGCCAAACAACTCCAGTGCTCTCTGAAGCGCAGGGATCGATAGCCTTTGTAACTCTGTTTTAGCCAGCGTGCCAGTAGCTGTTGATAGGCAAACAGGTGATATATTAAAAAACGTCTGTGAAATACCCACTCGCAATCATCTCTCCAAGTTAATTACATATGTGTGAAAAAAAATTCTTCTGATTCATGTCAGATGTGTTTCCTTTTAAGAGTTATGTTATACATTTATTTCAGGCAAGATTAGGTAGAAAAGATTGACCTTCTTAAAGCACTCTATTATTCTCTACAGTGACATCTTTCTTTCTTCTTCTGTCACTAAGAAGTCATTCCATTTCTATGTTGACATTTTTATCTTCTTTTTATAGCCTTTCCAAAAGCCATGTCACTTACTGAACTTTTGCTGACAAACAAAAGGAAGAGAAAGAAAAACGACATAAACCTCCACATACAGCAATTGGCAAGGGCATGCAGTATTACTCAGATATGGCTGAGTAACTTTTCAGCATTCATTTCTCACTTCACTCCTTCAGTTCCACTCTCTTTTCCTTCTGGTTTTGCGTTAGTTCTCTTCTACCCAGTATTTTTGACTCATCTGTTTGTTCTGACATTTCCTTTTTTTTCCTGTCATTTTTTGTGATTACCTCTTCTCTCTTTAAAATTGTTCTATTTGTTTAGTTCTGTCTTCACTTTTGTTTAGCCTCTCTGGTAACTCCTTCAGGTATTACATTGCTATGAAAAAATTATATGCAGAGAATTTCCTAACTCCACAGCATCTGCTGTTTATCAAAATGTCTCTGTCAATGTGCCATTTTTTTGCTTTATATTATCGAATCTGGATGAATCCATGTTATTTACCTACTTAACAACCACCTTGTGAACAAATGTAATTTTAGGATTGGAGCATCTTGTTCTAACGCCAAGCTAAATGGCCACCACTGGCTTAGCTAATGTAGAGCTGCCAGAAAAACAGATTTTCATGAGAATCGGAATTAGTGGCTGATGAGAAAAGTTGTAATGATACTTCTTATTCCGCTATGACAAGTCAACCTCCGAATGTGCATTTTTCTAAAGCAGTACTTTAAATAGCATTGGTGTTCTTTGTCCTTAATGTACCTGTTGCATGGCCTCCATAATAGATGCACACTCTAGAGGGACTGAAATGGCTTTAACAGCACCTTGCCCCAATTGGTTTGAATGTCACTCTCCTGCAATATAGGTCTGATGCTTTTCTGCCAACAGCACATTGCTAAGCTGGTCTCCAGCCAGGCCGAAAGGTCTGGTATTTGGAAGATATTCTGCAAGACTCTCTGGAGAGCTTGAGAACCACACGATGCCGTGAGATTGTGGGCTGAGGAGTGCTGCTTTGGTTCTGTGTGCTGCTTCGGTCTTCTGATAAAATGTCCACACCAAGAAAGCCACTACTATCACAACACAGCCAGTGAAGGCACCGGCTGAGCTCATCAGGTACTCCCTCATCCTGAGACTACATATAAGTGGCCAATGAGGAAGGCGTGATTTCATCACACTTTGGATCTAAATGTGGCTATGGAAAAGCATATGGCTTCGCAATTGTTTTTTGTTGGTTTTTTTTTTTTTTTTTAGGTTTTATTTCTCTCTCCTTCCCTGCACAGACAGTTGCTGTCATCTTCACGAGATCAAATGTGCACTGGTGTCATACTTGATGCTGAAATTCACACCTACTTTCCTTCAGCAGCCCCAGCCAAACTTTAAAGAATTTCTAACTGCTGAGGATTTTTTTTTAGAAGGTATTTGATCATGATGCTTTTAGCAGATTTAATTTTGAAAATGAGGTGATGTAATGAATTAAAGAAAAAAAAAAAAAAAAACAAACCAGCCACAGAAGACTGGGAGAGCTACTGTTTCACATCCAAACAACAACTGTTGAATATTCGTTCTGCAACCTCCTGCAGCCAAAACCCCGATAAAGTAGAAAGATCCGCAGGTGTCCCCTGAAGGGCCGCGTCCTCTGGCGCTGGGGGGCCGTGGCTGAGGAGCCCCCTGAGCGCTGGGCGCCGGGAGCAGGGCCAGGACGCAGCCACGGAGGGCAGGAAAGGCAGTGCCCGTGGGGCGGGGCAGGGGCCGCGGTCGCCGAGGTGCGAGGGAAGCCGGTGCTGAGGGCAGGAACGCCGCGGGGCGGGCGAGGGAGCGGGCAGGGATTTTCGTCCCGGAAAGGGCCAGGGGTTTCGCCTGGCTGGGCAGGCGCCGGGGCGCTGGCGAGGGCGGCGGCTTTCCCAGAGCGGTGCGGGGGCGGCCGTGGCGGTGCCCGGTGCCGGACCCCCGCCTCCCTCCCTCTCCCTCCCTCT
>VWPU01021886.1:0-11251 GCA_013398955.1 Callaeas wilsoni | reverse complement strand
CGGCGGCGGCGCCCCCCGCCCGCGCAGCGCAGCGGAGCCCCGCGTTAGAGCGGCAGTGACAGAGCGGCGCGCGGCCACCGGCACCGCGCGGCCCTGGGGAGCGGGCGCCGCCCCGGGTGGGTCCCCTCGGCGGCGGGGAGTCACAACTTTGCCGCTGCGGCGGGGGGAACACGGGCAGCTGGGGCAGGTGCGGGGCGGCGGGGCAGCCCCGACCCCCGCCACGGCTCAGGGTGGAACCCGTTCCTTTGCGGCGGCCGGGGGCGGCGGCCCTTACCCGGCACGGGAAGCGGGGCGGGCAGGGGGATGCCGCCCCCTCCCTGGGCGCCTGTCCCCTGGGCACGGGATTACTCGGCACCCCGGGCTGCCGAAAGTGGGCCGCCTGCCCTGGGTAATCCCCGCGCGAGTGCTGTCCCCGCCGATCGTGGGTTTGGCTGGGGGATGCTGGCTGGCGAGGGACCGGGATGCTGCCGCAGGGGAAGCCTCGTGCGCGGGTTCCTCTCCGTTTCCTACGGCGCACGTATGGATTTTGGCAGCGTGTGTAAAAACGGGTCCGTACCGTGGTCTTCCAGCGCATCATTTCAGCACCATGGTCTATGTGCCAGAGCAGCCGCAGCCTTGCGCCGTACGCTGATTTATCTGCGTTTTGGGTGTGTTTACTGATGACCGGCTAAAAAGGGTGTTGGTTTTTTTGGTTTTTTTTTCACTGCACCTTTTTGCAGTAAAAATAATAGCGTTTCACTTTGTTTTCTCCTTGTAAAATGCTAATTATGCCTTTTTTCAGTGCCGCGTTTCCGTAAATGTCAGTAATTCGGAGCGGCTGTAGTAATCTGCTGGTGAGGGCAGAAATGCCATTGCTGAGCTCCGCTAAAGGCACCTGGAAGGGCTGAGGGTGCCGCGCCTGAGCTGCACCTCGGTTAGCGGCTCTTTAGGAATTGCAGCTGCTCTATGAAGCGCTGTTTAATTCTGCTTATGAAACCTACGGGAGATTATCTATGCAGTTAATCAACTATGCTCCATTTAGTAATGAAAGTAAACTGTGACCTCTGAGCTGCAAATGTTTTCGAATGTTATATTCTTGCATAGTCATAGTTATATAACAATATTATAATACAGCTCTATTAAAACACATTAAAAAGGGTTTGTTAACGTTTTAAAAATAAGCCATTATGTAATTATTAGGCTGTACAACTTAGGGAAAAAATATGCCTTTAAAATGCAGCCACCTGTGCAGAGGTGGCTGTATCAAAGATGGTATTAACAAGTATGTTATTTAGTTTCACTCTTTTGTATAGAATTACTTGTAAACCAGTAAAAGTCATGAACACAGGCCTTGAAATTATGTAAAACAGGGGAACGCTTTCTGAAATAACTTAAAGTTATAAAAAATTCTCAGTTTTTTTCATCTACCATTAGTAACTTCTAAATGTCCTTGTAGTGCAAATACTGTACAGATCTCTGTGAAAGCATGATCTTTGGCCCATGTTGTATAAATGATAATGGACCAAAATTTCTTTAGTGAGAACTCACCTTAATGTTTCCAAAAATTGTTGGTAGTATGAAGCTTTTGTTTGGTCATTTACATTCAAATATGTGTTATCAGCATCAGTTGCTTAGTTTTTGTCTTTAGTGATACTTGATATTATAAAAAAATATATCTTTTCCATCTCTAAATTTTGCAAAAACCAAAAATCACCTAAGCAAAACACTTCTGTCCTTGTCCATATTTGTCTTATCCACAGTGCTGTTCTAAACCAACAAGAGATTTCTAGTTTTACTTTTGAGAGGTGCTAAAAAGTAATGCAACCTCAACAACTTCATGGTAATGCAAGAACCTACTTGATTTCATAGAATTTTAAACTGAGTGTCTCAAACCTTCTGTAGAGAAATCCCACATTATTAAGGATATGGAACAAAGAGGTTTTAAGTGCCTTTTTGAGCACGTACTTCTGATACGGTCTTAATTACATGATCACATACTCATTTTTTCTTCCCACAGGAACCCTCTCTTTCACTGCATGGCATAGATTGATCTCACTTAAGAGAATTCAGTATTTTTCATTGATTGTTGTGTGAGCCCATGATTTATTTATTCAATGTTACTCAGCTCTGCTTTGAAGACAGACCTGATAACATCCATATGAGCTTTGCTAAAGTGCTTATCATTATGTGATCAGAATGCCCCACAAAGTATTACTAGTTTATCAAACACTACCTAAGGTGAAACAACACTTCTACAGATGGTGAAGAGAAGCACAAAGAGGGTTAGCTGAAAAGCATTCACTCGTTTTTGGTGTTGTATTGGTTTGGCACGGCCTGGTTTTTGGTAGCAGATGATAGGGAATACAGTATCATAAAGTCACCCCAAGACAGGTGTCCAGTTTGAAATTTCTACAATTCTTGTAAATATGTTTGCTCAAGTTATATCTGCTACTGCTTTTTGTAACAGTCCTGGGTGCTCCCTGTCTGTGAGTGTATCTGAAGAGTGAGTGGGGAAAAAGAGGAATTGAGAGTTAATTACAAACTCTGTAAGTTTTAGGTTAAATGGTTTGCTGCATGATAGTAAGGGGAAAGAGGAAAACTACAATAAAGGGAATGTTAGTCATTAAAGCCTTTGTGGCTTATTACAGAGCCCCTGTCCCTTTTTTTTTGCTGCAAGCCCAGTTCTTCAGTAGATAAAACAAGAGTCTTACCTGCGTTTAGTTCTGTATCATCTTCACTGGCAAGGTAACTTTGAATAAGAAGCACATGCTTATTTAAGTATTGTAAAAAAACAAACACACTTAAGGGAAGTTGAATATAGTTGCACAGACAAGAGTTTGTCATTTTACACCTTTTGCGTGCTTGATTTATTAACTTTAATAATGTTCTTTTGTGTTGTTTGTGAAGTAAAATGTGCATACACGTCCCATATATGTCCTTAAAACCTAGAAAATTAAATTTCAGAGAATTTAAAACAAAAATCAAGCAAACAAACAACAAACCAAGAAAATGCAGAAAATTTTCAGTTTTCAAAGTAAATTTCTTATTATTTTACTGTATTGGACCTACAATGGTTACAAAGAGCATTGGAAAAGTTTAATCCTTTGCAAAAAGCTCCGGAACTTTTACCATCATGAGTGATAGCATTATAAGAGTGCAGTCCCTTTTATGTACAATGGTGGTAAAACAGAATGGCAATGGCATAACTTGTAGTGCATTTGCTCAGGTAGTGGAAAAGCGGTGGAAGACTGAAGTCCTTTCTGCTGTAGGCTTTAGAATGTGTTGTGGTGCACGAGGGCTCTGCTGCTAGACTCTGCAAGCACAGTCCTTTTCACTTCATCATTTGTATGTATCCTATGACAGCGTCTTTATCATTCTGTAGCTGGTCTCAGTTTTTTACATATTCCTGGTTTTGACCATTCCAAATTTTGGTTTGGTGTCTTACCTAGTCCTGTCTCCTTGCTTTTTTTCTTGTCAACTTTCCTTCCATTTACTTTTCTTTATTCCTTGGAGCTCCTTATCCTTATTTGCTATGTCAGCCTAGTCTAGTCTCCTTTCCTCAGTCTCCAGTCACCTTTTCTGTGCTTTTAGCAGACATTGGTCTCAATTTTTATTTCTCTTCAGAGACCGTAAGGTGGCTTTTGTTCTTCTCCACTAAAACAACACAGTACTTTCTTCTTAGAAGTTGGTTGGTCTTTTTTATATCTTTAGAGATAAATGAAAGAGCATAGCATTAACTCGAAGCCTGTCTATGCTGATGGCTTCAAGCCATAGTCACAAAAATTTTTGAGGAAAAATTATTGTGGTTTTCCTCCATTGTTCCTTTTAAAAGTTGAAATCTTAAACAAAACTTTCTGTGTGGCACGTAAGTATATGTTTTACATGCATTGGCAGAAAGCCAGGACACACTGGACACTTTGACAAAGTTGTAAGTAGTAGTAAACATTAGAGATGCCGAGCAACCTCAATAGTCCTAATTATGCAGAGAAATCAGCAATTCTGACTGTAGCATATCCTGTATTTTTGCTTAACTCAGCGAAGTTTTGTTGGGTTCTGTGCTGGCAAATAAAATAACTGATGATTTGAGTTTTGTTTGTATTCATACTATTTTTTTTCATTTTATCTCAAGGTTTTGTTACAGTCTCTTGAGGAAAATACTTACAAAAAGATGATGTAAGCCTCTCACTGAACTGAGGTCTGGATAAAACGGGTGGAGTTACCACTGCACCACAGTGGTTTTGTTTACATAAGGTAGTCTTTTGGATGTGGTAAAATAGTATTTGCAATAACTTACTAGCTCTTATGTCTGAAATAAGGGACATGGTTCAGCTATGGTTGGCACTACAGACTGAATAATTAATGTGATACAGTATGTTAAAATGAAGATATATAAGTATACATATTCAACAAGTTCTTTGCTTTTAATTACATAATGGTTTCATAATTGACACATAGTGGACAGATTATATGTTGTTCCCATGCAAATGAGTTAGCATGGAGCACAGAGATCAGGATTTAGTCATGAGATGAGTGGTCTTTTTATAGCTTTATTGGAAACATCCTATTTTACCATAGACAATTCCATCTTCTCCAGTTCAGCAAGAGTTGAACAGAAGCGTTACTATTAGTTATTCCTAGTCAAGCCAGTACTCAGAGTTGTTAGACATGGACTTCAATTTACTGCTGCATTAGATTCTGCATGAAATTGGTTTTCTTTTCCTTAAAATATGAGTAATGCACTTCAGCTTACTAACTGCTAAATTTAATTTGTTTGTAAAAATCAAAGAGAGATGTTTATATGTTCAGTCGAGCATTGGAACAGATTACTCAGGGAAGTTGTGTGGTTTCTCTCCTTGAAAGTTTTCAAGACTGAAAAAATAAAGCCCCCAGTAACCTGACCGAATGTCTTAGCTTTCAGCAGGAGGTAGGGCTGGAAACCTGCTGACGTCCCTTACAATAGGAGTTATCCTATGACATCCCTTATTCTGACATCTCTTACAGCATGAAATACCCTATGAGGTTACTCTGTAATTCTCTGTGGGGGCAAAATGTCAATATACAGTCTGAACAGTACTTTTGGAAAGGGAAAAGATAGCTGCACCAACAGACAAAATATTCAATGTGTGAATAAAATAATGTTATGGACTGAATTCCCTTTATAGTTTTTAAATGCACTACTAGATTTGCTGTGGATTAGTTAGGCTTGATGTTTTATTATAGGTCTGTTTTCAGGGAGATCACAGCAGGCTTCAGTAGCTTCATCAGTTAACACATAACAAGTTGTTCTTCATCTTTAAGTTCATTGGAAAAAAGAATCGGGTCTATTAATACAACTGTTTTTATGAAAATTTTATTTTTCATACAAAATGTCATACTCAAAATCTGAATGTAAATCTTTAAAACAAACACTGATGCTGCTAAGTGGAACAGGCTGTTCATGTTGTCTTAATGTTGTTCCTAGTTACGGTGCTAATCTTTCTAGGAATGATCAGTGCTTACTGAATGGGGAGATAACTAGGTGCCTTGTCTTAAGCAGAAGGATGGGACAACAGAAGAGTGACTGTTCTAACACATTAGCTTCAGCGAGATGGGAACTTTTGGATTTTCCACAATCAGGACAGAAATCCATGTAATTTTACCCTTTTGCGTACTGTAAAAACACTGATTTTTTTTTTTTTTTTTTGAATGCCAACTTACAATTCAAGTAGTATGTGATGCAGTGATGAATATGTAACTTTTTGAAAGCTGTCTTGATTTTATGACTACCATAAATTAACCTTTCACATATAGGTTTTTTTCCACTATGTCTTTTCTTGAGGCTTTTCATGTTTAAGCTTCATCAGAGCTTAGGAGAAATAAATGAATTTTTTTTCTTCTTCTGTGAGAAAAGAGAAGCAGTCATATACCTCAAATATTTTTTAATGAAGACTTCCTTCTAGATATCTGTATTTCCAATTAGAATGCTTTCTTTGAAACTTGGAATAAAGCTGACTGTGTTTTGATAAAGGCAATCAGGTGTCATGCCAACTACTCACTGATAAGACCTTGAATAATGTTGAAAATAGATTAAATGTGTCTATGTTGTAGAGCAAAACTGTATTTTTCTTCACCAAGTATTATTAGCAGACTGGTAAAAGTGCCTAGAAGGATAATGTACCTGTTGGTAAGGCTTGCTTTTTCTAGAAGTGTGAACTCTCTGCTGTTACTAGTAGTACTTTCAAGAAAGCATTGCATTTTTTCACTATGATCATTTCTGAGCAAAGCAAAAAGGAAATAATTAAGATAAATGAGAAGGAGCAGCTAGAAATAACACTTTTTTGTTTTCTGAATGTCTTGTTCTGAAGAATAAGGTCATCTCTCTTTTGTACTATTGCCAGAAGCCCAGCTCCCCTTTCATCAGCAGTCTACAGTTTACTTCTTTTATAAAAATGAACTTCAGAATATTGAACAATTTCCACTTCAGATTTTCATTATAAAGGAGCTCCCAGGGAGACCAGCTGCTGTTGAAATAGATCTTGGGAAGCCAGGCATTCTGAAACGCTCCTTTTTTCGCCTTCTTGTTGTCACTTCCTGAACTCTCTTTGCTTTGTATTTTTATTATACCTTTTCATTCTGACTTTTCCTGACCCTGCAATTTTTCAAAAATTTTTAACGTGTTTTGAAGAAGTATCCAGTTCTGCCACTTAGACTAGGTGTAGCCATGATATCCCTGAAAAATGCATAAACAGGCCATCACAATGGCAGAATTATTCTACAACTTGACTGTAATAGGTTGTTTTTGAAATAAAGGTGAAAGTTCAGCATTTACGGCACTTTAAGAATTATATATGATTTTGGTTTTGATTGCTTTAATTTCTTTCTTGACATAAGTACCCTGCAGCTATTGTAAAACAAGCAAATAACCCCCAAACAAAACCATTGAAGGATAACTATTGGAATGGTGCCAATGCTGACTTCCATTCTAAACCTCTGGGGTGATACTTTGTTGTTTAAACATCTTCTGTTTCATTTTTGCATCAGGTCTTCTTAGATGGATACTTTGGATACTTTGGTTATGGGTTCTTTATTTAGTTGGAGTGGGTTTTTTAGTCAGGGTATGAGTAAAGGTTTATTGTGAGAGATTTAAGGGAATGCTGCATAAGATCCTAATTCCTTTGCCTCATCATAACAGTTCATTGCCTCTTCCATTTATTGGTGTTGATCTGCTCCATTCAAAAGTAGAGTTTTGCAAACTTTATTAATATATTAACTGAAAAATGCATGTATGTGGTAATTCCTATCACAGCCAATTTACCTGATAATTCTTGTTGTTTTATAAAGAGATTATATGTGTAAGCATATAGGAGTTTATATGAAGAATAAATTTCCTTTTAAGTAGCTGGTATTTATAAAATAAGAGTCTAGAAAGCACTGGCAAAATCTAATTAAAATTATTTTAAAAAATTTCTTAGTGGAAAAATACTTAACTGTTTTATTTGACACACTGACCTCGTCCAGTCACTATTACATTAACTTATATCCATATACTCAAACATGTCTGTATACAAGGTCTTTCCCCCATGCACTCCTGTTTGTTTGAAGATAGTGAACTGAAGAAGAAAGCTACCTGTATTAAATACTCCCAAAAACAAAAGGGAAGAGAAGTAGATAATCTCAAATAGGATGATTTTGAAGAACTGAGTTTAGAAGTTACTAATTCCATTATTAAAATGTCAATGTAAAAACTACTTTGACTTAATTGCATTGTGTTACTGAAATTAACAAGTACATTTACTTGGTAGTGGATGCTTTTTATTCTTCTGGGGATCTTCTGTCAGTGTGTGCAAAAAAATGAGTCATTACTTGAGGAATTTCTTGGACTGAAGTATTTCTCCCTGTTTCTTCTTGGAAATTTCATATTGACTGTGAAACAGGAGCAAGAACAATACAGATTCTTCTTCTGGGGTAGTAGAGTAGATAATTCTTTTAAAATATTGCATAGCTTTTTGTTTTTAATGTGATAGTGATCTGTGTTTTATTAGCTAAGAATACTTGAGATAACTAAAGAGTTTTGAGTGAAAAAGACATGATTGCGTTTTCATTACCAGCAATTTTTCAGTTCATTTATTATTAGGCTGTGTGATTCCAAAATGTGATTTTGGGGCATAGAGGAAAGTGGTATATGTGACAAAACGTTAATTTGCACTTAGCTGTGTAGGTGAAACACAGAAAAATGTAAATTTGATTAAACCAAGTATTTTGTTGTAAAAATGGGAGTTTACTTATCTGCTCCTCAGAATGGCAGAGATTGCTACAGAAACCTAAAGGCATAAAGAAAGTTTTGTCGTTAAAACAGCCTCAGGTTTGTAATAAAGCACAGCTGTTGCCACTTCCACTCACATTCTTTTATAGTAATACATTCTGCGGGTTCTCTTCAGACCAGCTGACCCAGTCTTAAATGTGGCTGAACCATAAAACCTGTTTTGTCTCATTTCTATGAGATCTTATTTGAAGCATTCAAAAGATAAAAAGACTTTTTTTTTTTTCAGAAGGGTTAACTCCAGTCAAATGTGATGTTTGTATCTGAAGTTACAGCATCTTCATAATCCAGACTTTGCCTATGCATATACTGAAAGGAAGCACAGGGTATCTGCATAGGATTTTTTTTTTAACTAGGACAACTCTGAAAGAAATATACTTCAGTGCATTACTAAATACTTATTTATTACCTCAATTTTATTTACATTCATGTAGCAGGCTTTTGTGACCTACTAAATATTTTTAGCTGATCTTATCCTTGGCAGTGTTGCTAACATAGTATTTAAACTGACAGTGATTAGATAAAGCCTGCAAATAGTCACTAAGGTTTCCCGTGTGTGTGTTGTGTGGTTTTTTGTTTTTAAAAAACAACAACAAACCAGCCCTCAAACCCAACAAACATCAAGCATTCTGGTATGGTACAAGTGCCAAGAGAAGAAAGGAGAGCATGGAAAGAATATATGTGTTCTTCTGGCCACTGCCAAAAAAATTCTAATATACCACGTAAACCAATGAAAACAGGTCAGAATTTTCTCTTCTGTGATTATTTAATACTACCAAAGCACCTACATATTTTATGTAACAGAACTAATCAGCTTTCAGCTATTCTTTCCAGACCAGCTTGAAGGAAAAATGGATTATTATAAGGACAGTGAAGGATATAGAGCACCCTGCAATGTAATTTCTATTCTAGCAGTTTAGTACCTGTTTCTAGACAGCCGCTTGTTAAGGTTAGCATGCTTCTAGGTAGAACAGTTTTGGTACTTGGGACTGTCTAAACTAAAGCACTCCAGACATTTAGGATATTCTTGGACTATTTTTCAAGGACTTTCATGTTTAATGAGGTATTCAATATTTTTTTTTATAAGTACCAAGTGCCTTTCTAAAAGGGTAAAACATTTATTGTGTGGGTACTGGATAGATACTGTGCTATTTAATGGGGTGTGCAAGCAGCCAAAGAGCAGTTATTTGGCATTTGTCTTGGATCCATTGTAATCTAAGATAATAAAATAATTAAAAAGGAAACACGGTAGGAAATCTGTGTAGCTACTAAACTAAATTTTTGAAATTTTGGTGTACCAGCAGGGAAGTTTCAGTTCAGCTTCATAAAACATAGGTTATCATTCCAAAGAGTCCAGGGGCTAATTCTTGCCTGTTCTGGGAGAATCAGTTGTTCAATACATATTTTTTTGCCTGTAAGTTGATCCTCCTCATCTGAAAGTTTTGTCAGAACACAAAATTAAGAGATAAAAATAGGTGAATTTAAATTAGAGGACTTTTTTTTAGTTGTTAACATTAGGCCTTTAACTTTTATCATCCAGATGCAAGTTTGGGATTGGACTGAGTGCTCTCTGGGTGAAGATGTTTACTATCATATAGAATATCAATATTTAAGTGTTGGGAGTAACTTCACAGAACACAGACACTTGTGCTTCCTCTAAGCAATCCTTCAGGATGTTGCTAAGCACTTATGTAAAAAGTGTATTTATTTTTGTGGGTTTGTCTCTTAATCTACAGGGTAATGTTACTGATTCTGACTTCATTATTCCTGTTCTATGGGATCTTTACTGCGGAGTTTGTTTAGTACCTATGAAAAAATGCCAGTGTGTGCACTTGGGTGAGATTTTAAAACTTAACTTACTCTTTCTGAAAAATAGCAAAATTTTCTGTTGCCGGATATATCAATTTGATATATTATTTGTACTCATGCTTGTCTCCAAATTCAAGGCTTATTAAAACTTGTAAACCAGGCTTTCATCCTGGATTGTTCTTTCATCTTCCCTGGAAGTTCTCTTGATGGCCTGAGAACTTCAGTAGACGTAATCTCGCATCTCAGGATAGGCAGTAATGAGAAGCTGGATCAGAGGAGGCAGTGGCTAACAAGGGCAAACACACATTTCTTAATTTGCCTATCTTGTTCTGTTCTTCAGCCTTAAGTCATCTGCAGGAGTTTAAATTCACATCAACAGTTTAAAACAAGTAGTCTGATTTTGCCCTAGTCTGGATTAGGACTGCTCATAAATTTGCTGACCATGTTTTCTCAGTGCAGTGGGAAATAAAAGCAGAAATATTTGTTGCAGACTTTCAGAAATACTGTCTTACCATTTTAAAGACATTTGCAAATAGCATTTTAGTTGGATTTTTAAAAATTATTTTATTCTGTTTATTTTGACTGCAGAAGTGTATGAAAACATTACTGTGTCTCTTTTCTCTCTGTTGGTCTAGTGACAGTTGGCAGGTGCTGGCTCCTAGTGAGAGCTGTAAGTTGCACAGCTTGGTAATTGGCATTGAAATTGAGTAAGGAAATTGCCTCCTTCTCTTATGCTACAATACAGGCTTTCTAAAAAAAGTTCTTTTTCTTTTCCTTTTCCAGAGAAAATCAGCCATTATTAAGTTTTCTCAAAGAAAAAAGGGCATGCATGTGGGAAGCATGAGGAAGAAGTATTTGTTCTCTGAATTACTTAGGTCACTAAAAGCCAGCAGCTCAGTCTCACCTATATCTCTGAAAATCAGTCTAAGAATGTTTGGATGTCGAAGAGGGTGCTGATTGGGAATAACTTAAGGGGTACCTGTGTGAAATGAGTGGCAAAAGATATTGCTGTACAAGAAAGAAAAAAGTTGTCAATCTGCAGTTATACAAAAAATGTCTCCTTTCCCTCTCATTAAAAACAAGATTTCTATACTGTGCATCTGAAAATATGATTCTTTACTATTTCATTTTTCTTTTCTTTCATTGTATTGGTTTGGCACAGCC
>VWPU01021878.1:0-23375 GCA_013398955.1 Callaeas wilsoni | reverse complement strand
CCTCCCTCCGCCCTCCCCCCTTCCCCCCGCGGCTGCGCCTTCCTGTCGGGGCCGCTGGGTGCCGGAGCTTCCCGCCGCCTCCTGCCAGAAAGCGCCTCCTCCTCCTCCTGTTCCCCTTTTGTTCGTGTCCCTGAGCCTCGCAGCAGCCTGAGAGCTCCCGCTCTGCTGCAAGGACAGCGACTGGTTATTTCTCCCCCCTCCCCAGGGTGCGGAGGATTTCCCCGACTGCTGCATCCTGATCCTACAGGCTTCTGCCTGCAGCCTTCCACGCGTCCGGGAACGCCTCTAGTTTCTCTGGTTGTTGGAAGCACACACACAAAACCCTCCTAACGAAAATTTGGTCACCATCGGCCTGACCAAACCGGCGTGTTTTTCCACTCGTAAAAATGAAAAGGGGGCATCGATGTGCTGCTGGACTAAATTACTCTTGTCAGCCCCTGGCCGTGGGGCTTCTGCTCTGCTCTGTAGTGCTGCCGTTCCAGGAAAGCAGTGTCGGCAGCCTCTCTTTTGAGCTCTGTTACTGTAGCATCCTTTCACACAAAGGAGATACATAGGAATTTAATGCATTACAGTTTCAGAGTTTTAATCAGGCATGAAATTCCTGTGCAGCTCTTGTTTTCTGTTAAACAAACCAAACGGAACCTTCCAGAATGTGCTGAAGTTGGAGGCACTATTGGAAATTTTGTAGTTAGGTATTTCTTTTTGTTTCAGGTTAGAGTTCAGAAAAGACAGTAAGTATTTCATAATGCTAAGTGTTTGTTTTCAAAAACATAATGAAGAGTGAGCATGTTGCAATTTTACAGTAGAATGCTTTGCTAGAGATCAGATGTGCTTTTAGTACTTTAATAATTCTCCCCTCCATGAGTTGATGTTGGTTACACAGGATTGTGGAAAGAATTGGTGTTAATTATGGGAATAATAATCTTTCTTCCAGGAGAATTCTAGTATTTCACTTACCCATATATAGCCCATAATAGTTTTCTTGCCCTTCAGAATTTTGCATTTCCCAGTCAAGGTAACTAAACTCCTTGTGGTTTTCTTTCATCATTCTGTGTGAATTACACCTTTTTGTAAGAGTTGCAGTAGCATTTCTAAACCAGGATCGTTTTCAAGGTGTCATGAGATGGATCATTCAAGAAAAGCTTGTTGTTTAAAACAGAAAGCCGCTTACTCTTAAAATCATTAATTATATTAATGGAAATGGCTTAATTGAGTGAGTTTCTTTTGCTTATGTGTATTCTTTCTGTAACGTGATTTTCTCTTCCCTGAATTATTTCCAGTACTGTGTTGGTAGCAGCCTGAGTTACCCTTAGAGTATAACTGAAAGAGGTGGTTTATAAAACATGAGAGAGATGCAACTGTGTCAGCTTTAAAGCAGATTTTATTGCCTGGACCAGGGGCTGCATCGACTCTGCCACAGAGCTCCCAGTGTAAATTTTCAGACCGTTTTTCTTGTTATTTTCCATCCTATCACCCACTGAAACTGATGTAAAGACAAGAATGGAGAAGCGGAAGAGTAAAACAGAGATCACTTCTGTGCGGTAGATCATGAAGCCACTTTGGGGGAAATTGGTCAGATGCTGGCTGTAAATTAGGGGTAAAAGGAATGAATACGGGCAGGTTTGTTGTAATGCTTTCCTGTACAGTTTTGGTGTGGGGTTTTTTTTCTGTCTTACTTCTCCACATCAAGATAAAGACATTTAGGGCATATGCTTTTTGCAAATTAATGTTTTCTGTGCCAGTGTGTAACTGCCTTATTCATTTTTTTCTTGCAGAGTCAACTGCTCATTTTATTTCAAAATTGGAGCTTGTCGCCATGGAGACAGATGTTCTCGGTTGCACAACAAACCAACATTTAGCCAGGTTTGTTTCCCCTTTTTTCTCTTTCTTGTGAAAGTATATTCTGGCTTCTTTAAAATGTAGATTATCAGATACAAGTGAATAATTACCAAGCTCCAGATTAATTAGTTCAGTTTTAGCCCCAGTTTATCTGGGTCTTTGCTTTTTTTGGGGTATTCCATTTACTTCTCCCAGCATTTCTAATTATCTCCTGTCACCCTTAATGGCTGCAGGAAGCGATGCTGTTGTAAGCTTGCCTGTAGTAGAGACCAACCAGTGCTAACTTTCAGGTGAGTGTGCCTTCTCAGTGGTGTTCAGGCACTTAAACCATCCCAGAGTTTTTAAATCACAGACAATGGCAGCGCATTCCACCTGTCCCGAAGGCGGGCACTTTAAGCTTTTATGCATATAAGAGAAGAAAACTAATTAATGAATAAAAGTGACTCATCTGTCATTACATTTGCTCTCTGACCCAGGCTCTTAAGTTTCAAGAGTGACTTGCATACTTCCTTTGAATGTGGAAGAAACGGTTTATTGAAAACACCTTGCCTGGTTGCTGAGGGTGAATTTCCAATTGGCATGACAGATTTTTTAATCTTTGGCTCAGTGAATAGTTAAAGACATCTTGTGTAACTGCATGTCTGCCAGAAATAAAAATAAATTTGAAAAGGTTCAGAGAGTGACAGAGTTTTCATTATTGTTATCATTGTGAGCTGTACAGTATTCACAAATTACATTCCTGGAGAAATGTATGTTTTCTCTCTTTCTGTCAATGCTGATTGTCAAGGTACACAGATGAATTTCTTTGGGAGTTTTGTACATGAGCAATAGTGCCTTCGAAGGTTACTGCATTTTTAACTACAGCAGTTTCAACTGCAGTGGTTTTAACTACAGAGGTAAAGTTAACATAACAGCAGAGTCTTCTGCAAGTTCATTTAATCTGCTTTGGAGCTGAGCTGATGAGAAATGTGGGCTGATGTTGGTTTAGGGAGAAATTAGGGGAGTACTGTCCATGTGACAGTTCAGAGCTATGATCATCAAGTTAAACTGTGAGTGAGCAGGGGGACTTCTGGGGGAGAATGTCAAGGTTACTGATGGATAGGGACTTCTGCTGGTACTTGAGCAGCAAAAACACCTCTTTACTTCTGGGATTTTAACAATTCGTAATGCCGATGTTTTATTTCAAAGAGTATTGTCCATTTTCAAAACTATCCCATGTTGCTGACCTACATGGAGCACAAGTTGAAGTGCAGTTGGTTATCAAGAGACCTGAATTTAGGTCATTGGCTACAAAAAAATATTTCTAAAGCAGACAGCTTCCACAGTAGTTGTCTTTTAAGTTAAAAAAACCCCTAACAAAAATCCCCCACCACCCTTACATCGTTTTTTTTACCAATAAAACTGTGTACAGCTGCAGCTGTCTGTCACTGCATCCTTTAGCTTTCCTTGAGGCTCTGGTTGGCAGTGCCAGCTGAAGTGGGTCAGCAGGGCACGTCCCACTCATCCAGGGATGTCTGGGACTGCACAGCCTCGTACCTGGCAGCTCTGCTGTAACGTCTCCCAGGTCCCTGGCAGTGCGTAGGGTCTGCAGAAATCTTCATTTGTGTGCAGGTTGACAATCAGCTGTGATAGAAAATACAGCAACAGGGATCTTACCAATGGGAAGTTACCAGCACAGTGTTTTAACCTTGTGCAGCTACTTTACAGAAGAGCTGTGTTAGGAAAGGTCACACAATCCAGGGTGATCAAATTACTCCCAGTCAGCAGAAACACCCTAACGAGATGCATGTTTCTGGCACTCTCCAGTTGTAGGCTAAAGCATAGGTAGTTTAAACCTGGGCCATGGAAGCACAAAGCTTTGGTTGGTATGGCTGGACCCATAATGAAACAAGTGTGTGATTTTAAATGTGATGTTACAGATGGATTTTTTTTACATGTTAAACGGGTAGCGTACGTAGGTGTGACATTGCTGGTCCTGTGACTTCTTTAAGCTCTGAATTCTTATTGTGACTAATAATAATAATGTCTGTGCTAAAGTTACTTGGGGATTGCCATTCATACTGACTAACATTGAGCTTGTATTTTAAGTAATCAAATTTCAATTTTTGAGCTGCTTACAGTGATATGGACGTTTGGAATTTTTTTGTAATATTAGTTTACTAACTTAAACATGGTTTGTTTTTTCAGACAACTTGATTTTAAGAAGAACGGTACAAATGTAAGGTTTCAAGTCTGCCTGGGCTAATTCTTCAAGTAAAAAGCAGAAGGGCTAAAAGGATATTGTCCTTATTTGAAGGATCGGAAACATGTGAACCTATGATGCTATTATATTATTTAAACAGAAATTCCACCAAGAAATTCCTGATGCACAAAATGAGATGCAGCTGTTCCCTAAAGGCCTTATGGTCTGGTGTAGCATTTTGGACGCTGTGGCATTATGTATTACATGCTGTGCACTATTTTTTTTCCCCTAGACTTGTAATAGTGAATCTGGTCTCGAAAGTTTAGGCATCTGCAGAACACCTCGTGTGACATTTTAGGTTACTGTGCCTCACACCTCCCATTTTGAGGATAGATGTTGAGACAAACGCAGCTCTTTCTTGGTGGTTAATTAAAACTGTTTTCATAATATGATGGTCTGGATGCAATTTTGGAAGATACTCTGCAAATACAAAAGGAAGTCTTAAGGATAAAATATGACTTTTAGCTGTTTGCAAACAAGTTGTCTCTTTGCAATTGTCTATTATATGCACAGCAGCCAGTAGAATTCCCCTTTTTATTTTTTTTCCCCGCAGACCATCTTGATTCAAAACATCTATCGTAACCCCCAAAACAGTGCACAGACGGCTGACGGCTCACACTGTAAGTCCCACAGTTGGAGAAATTTTTTTAAAGAATGGTGTTAAAGAGCCCACTCCTAATTATGAGAAAATAATGTTGGCTTCTGAGCTGCTGACATAAAGCTGTTGCAAACAGGACAAGTGACGGAACTCTTCTTGCGCACAGATCAAGAATTTGTGGAACGTGTGCAATCTGAGTGCAGGAGTGACTGCACAAATTGGACTTGATGCAGATTCCCTTTTGTGTTGCAAAGTGAAACTTGGTTGCTTAGTAACACTGCATTCTTTTGAAAGGGTTAAACTGCAGACATTTCTCAAATTCTTGATTTAACACCAAAAAAAAAATTAAAAACAAATAGGTATATACGTGATGTACGGTAAGTCCCAAAACTGGGTTTTCTTTCATCTTAACTTTTTTAGGAAAATGGAGATTTCATGTTATGCTCTAATTATTGTATTGCTTCCTTTCATGGGATTTTGCTGCTAAGAGGCCATTAAGTAAAACCAAATTCAAATTATTACGCTTGTAATATGACTGCTGTGTTTGGATTCCACCTATTTCAGAGCTGTCTGAAATGATGCAAAACCCCTCTATAGTAACACTGGTGAATGGAATGAAATTAAGAATACGATAATGGAGTATCATGAGATCTCTATTGCTTTACAGTGTTAGGTTGATGTAGAAAGGTCACCAGCTAAGTGCAAGTTCTCCTGCTTGGGAGAGAATAACCACCTCTCTTTCAGCACAGACTCGGCTAAAGCGACCCTAAAGGAAACCAGTTTCTTGTTAAAATTACTTTCCATAATATAAAGTTGTTGCGTTTTGTATTTCAGACCATTGCCCTCTTGAACATTTACCGTAACCCTCAAAACTCTTCCCAGTCTGCTGACGGTTTGCGCTGTAAGTTCATACAAGTTCCTTCACTGGTTCCCTGGGCTTGATTGTCAGAGCTCAGTGTCGACTTAAGCTGGTCTGCCATTTTAGTTTAACAGATCAAACTGACCACTTTTCGTTACATGTGTTCAAAACAAACACAAACAAAAAAACCAAACTTTTGTTGTCCCGCTACCTTCCTCCCTACTCCCAAAACTATGAGGGGAATCTGAATAACAACTATTAAATCAAAAAGGGTTGAAATTGTACTTCCCCCGTGAAGCAGTGTTGGTTGCGCTGCTTTCTTGCTGTCACCTTTCTCCCTGCCAGTTGCCTGTATCCTAGGAATGGTTTTCTGTATGTTTTGTGCTATCCATTAGGTTCCACTGTCAAAAAGAGCAGGACAGTGACACATTGACTTCATCCAGAACAAACGTCCTGCTCTGTAAATGTTAAGAGAACTTGAATTTGAAACTTTTAAGACTGCATGCATAAATTTGTCCTAGGTTAATGCAGCTTCCATTTAGGGAGTGCACTTTGGAAGAACACACCATGACTGACTAACGCTTCCCTTCTGGCAGCTGTCCTTTTTGGATGGGTGCATGCTTAAAATTCTTTCCATGCTTTGAAAATTCAAATGCCATTGGGCATATTTACCTAAGAAAAATTATTTTTTAAAAATACTTTTGAGGAGGGGAAGGCATTTGGGTATGGTCATGAAGTAATTTAATGACTCCTGAGATACAAATGGGCATAAGCAAACACACCTCCTGTGAGACTGGCAGCAGTTAATGCCCAGGATTGTTGATCGGCGATTACTGATTTACCATTGTAATTGAATCATCAATATTAGAATAAGATTTAAAAAAAAAAAACTTTTAGAACCAAAAAAGGATCGGTGTTCTTTTCTAACTAATATTTCTTGTTGAAGTGAGTATTGACTGTGTGGTAATAAAGCTTTGTTTGGCTATCCTTTTTTTTTTTTTTTTTTTGACTGTTGGTTTATAGACTAGTTCAGATTAGTTACCAGCATTTGATTAGAAGTGCTTTGTGAAATCAGCCACTAACTTAAAAGTCAACACTGTCTCTCTTGCTTCTAAAAGGAATAACGGCTCGATTACGTAATTTGTGTTTTTGTCACACAATCAAGCTGAACGTGTAAAAGAGCTGTGTCATTTTGTCTAGATGCTTGAACAGTTCCATTGGTTCGTAGGCTCTCTCCTTGCAGATGCTTAGTAGTTAATGCTGTTTCAGTAGACCAAAACATTTCCAGTTGGGTGTTCCCACTCTGTCCCTGAACTCTCAATGCGCTGGTAACTAATTTGCACAGAGTTACAGCAGTTTGGTCTGTGGAGCTGTTTAGATTTACAGCTGCAAGAGTCCTGCACAGATCCTCCAGTGTTGTAAATGCTGGTATCCAACTCTAGTTTGTCGTGACAAGCCAGTAGCTGTGTGCCAGAGCCTGACTGTACCTCCTGGGGTGGAGCTGGAGCTCTGCAAGCAATAGGTTTGCTGAAACTCCTGGCTCCTTGGTTTTTGATATTTGTCCCTACTTAAGTATTGCATGTATTTTAAATGGATGACTTGGGTAGCTATTTAATGCCTTGTCGTTGTTGCTTAACTGTCTTCCTTTCTACTGCCGTCGTAGAGGATTAACCTTAGTTTGGAACAGCAATAGTTTTCCTGAGTATTTTAATTAGTAATTGGGCTTCTCATGGTTCAGATACCAGTAGCCCTGGAATATGGATGTTTGTAAAGCCTGTGCCTATGTATGCTTCCCACTTCAGAAGGTCATTGAAGTAGTCATTATTTAACTGTCGCCTGTGATCTCCTAATTTGACCAAAAAAAAAAGTTTTTAGCACTTGTCCATCTGGTAAAAAGTAGTTATTACTACTGTGGCTCACAGAGCCCCTGTCTGAGACCTTTAAAAACAAAACCAAAAAATCCTTAGGTATTAGCAAGCTGTTACCAGTGGTGTTGGCAGAACCTTGGAAATATAGTTAAGTATTAAACTGCCTAGAATTACCAGTTTAATGTTTGCTATTCCTTAATTTGCTATAACCATGGGGGAGAAGAAATTTCTTAAAAGCAGACATGTCTCAAATGCAGAAACATTGTTAGCCTAAACTATAAACCAAATGCCCCACAGCCTCTTGTGGAGGTGAGCTGGGTGGAGGAACAGGAACTCTGGAAGTTCCGCAGAGCGTGGCTGGTTAATATTAGAGCCTTTGAAGAAAAACATAAAGTTTGTCCAAGTGGTAATACTAGCCAAAAATTTTTTCATAGCAGCCTGAAAGTGAATAAACTCAGCTTTATTGGCTCAGTTTCTTGTCTTTCACATTCTGTGAACTAAACCAGTCTGGTTTGTAATTTTAAACACCAGCATATTTTTCTAGCATAAAATGCAGGGTTTGTTGTAAAACTGCTCCGCTTGATCCTAATAAACCACTTAACTGCTGAAGAGCTAATCTAATGGCTTTAATGTATACAGCTCGTGTAAAGTGCTGTAGACTGGAAGAAATAAATGAAACTCATTTTTATACTTTTAATGCTTTGAAAAATAAGCCATTCTTATGTTGGGTTTTGTAGCAGCAGGCAAGCAGCACTCGTTTTTGAAGTCCAGCTTGTAGCATGAAAACAATCTTAACTTGAATATAAGGCTGGCTTGTCTTGCACTAAAAGGTGTTCTGCAGGACTGCAGAAAAAGGAAGTGACACTCAAACTTAAACTAGAAAATGGCTCTCTGTTGCAAAGCATTGAGGGCACTGAGAAAAGTGTCATTTCAAAGACTATTATGAGCAAATTAAAAAAAAATTCTGGGCTATTTTACATTGTGAGCTCTCAAATTCTAGTGGATATGCTGGAGAGGTGGACACAAAATTCTGCCTTTAGGAAGAGGAATACTAAATTGTAATAATATTTTAAGGTGTGGAAATATAACAAAGCACTTGCCTTCTGTTTAGGTAAAATTGTTGGTAGTTAGAGAGTGGGACTATACATTAAATTTTAAGTGATATTTCAAAGTAATTCTTTTCCCCTTTAAATTTGTGGCATACAAGTTTGGCTCTGATTAAAGCTTGCTTTGATTTGATCATATCAATGTAATGTTTTGACAGATACTTTGGGGACTCAAAGCTCTTCACACATCCTTATTTTGCAATATTCCTGTTAGTTAGCTCCATGCTATATGGTGTCTCTTATGCTCCAGACGGCCTCTCTAGATTGTTTTGTAGTATGATCAAAATCTCCTCTTCCTTACTGACAGGCTCTAATCGATCTGACTCTTTGACTTTTGCAGGTGCTGTGAGCGATGTTGAGATGCAGGAACATTATGATGAGTTCTTTGAGGTATGTAAAGATGCATTGCAGTGTAACTGGATTTGTCACCACCAATCAGTTAAATGGATGTAGTGGATAGCACAGTTAGATGGATTCAGGGAAAAGCACGCATTTCCTCAGATGTTCATATAAAGCATACAGCTTTGTATTAAATATGTCCTGGTGTAAGCATTGGTTAATTTGGCCTTAATTTGACTGCTTGAAATAGACTTTGTTTAAAACCAGCAGCTTAAGTGATGTAGCATTTTGATTGTATAATCTCCTTTTTTGTAAATTTAAAGTCTACTTAATTATTTATGTAGAAACAAAGTACCTGAAAGTACAGCATCAGGGTTTCTATGTTGTGTTTTCAGTGCATCCTGTGTATTCTGTGAATGCTGTGCGTGTTTTCCATAGGTTTTTATTTTATATTGTTAGTGCCGTGCTTACAGGTGGACACAGTATAGGCCAAGCAAGTACTAATTTTAAACCCAAAAATTAAAAAAATCACTATTTTTTCCAAATAATGTCTTATACTTACTTAGAGCTAAATGCAGTATTTCAGTACTTACAAGTAATGTGCTGCAAACTTCTGCTGGATTGCTTTGTGCTTAGGAGGTCTTCACAGAAATGGAGGAGAAGTACGGCGAAGTTGAGGAGATGAACGTTTGTGATAACCTTGGAGATCATCTAGTTGGAAACGTATACGTAAAGGTAGGATGAAGAGATGTTCATTTAATCAGGAGGGGTGGTATTTATTGACTTAGAATTTTAAAAGCTACTGTGTGTTTGTAGATTTTACTTTGCAAGGAAAGCTCTTCCGTGTATAAGCTCCTCTCCAGCTTCACAATTTAAAGTAGAGTAAAAACGTGAAAGGAATCCAAAAAGAAATGTTAATAAATTTTGAGAAGCTTTCTTGATAGTCAAAATCTGTGTAATTTTCAGAGAGATTAACACATTTTTTCCTTACATAGTTATAAACAGGTACCACTACTGGACTGTTTAGTTTGGCAGGATCAATGTGGGGGCTTAGCATCATGCTGCCCTTTAGGCACATCAGTGTGAGAGGTTTATATGCCACAAGTGCATTAATTTCCTAACTTCCCAGTTAAAAACAGTATCTGTAACCGAGTTAGATTTGGCAGTAGCTGGGTGGTTTAAGGTGCAAACTGGAGCACTTAGGTTTAACTTTTAAAAGTCATTGATATCTCTTGAATAAAGAGTACAAAGTTGTCACCTGCCGAAATTTTACTGTGTGTTCACAGTGTCGGGGAGGTGTGAGAGAGCTTCTTTGAATTTTTTGGCTGTACATTACCTCAGCTGGAAAGTATTTTCACACCTGAAATTCTTGACTGTGTAGGTCATAATCAGAAAAAAAAGTTGTCTTTAAAAAGTTAGCTGTGAAAAGGCACTTCAAATTTAAGTTTTACATCCATCATAAAACAGGATCCAATTTTTGTAAATTATAATTTAAATGAATGAGAGCTCCAGTTTTGATAAAAATTTCTCCTAAATGTTTGAAAAAATCCATTACATCAGGACTGTTGGTGCTGCAGAAAGTATTCATAAGCATTCTCTTGGTTTACAGCTGTACTAAGAAAACACAGTATCTTCTATTGATTAACATTCCCACTTGAAAGGCCAAACAGAGCATAATGAAGAGGAAAATCAATGTTTTGATTAGCCCTTGAGCCCCAGCTAATGAAAAGCTGGCATATTTACCCTTGATTTGATGGACTGCTCAAGGAAATCTGAAGTAGCTTCTAGTTTCATCACTAGTCCAGAGCCTCGGATATCACACAACTGATTTGGTAGGAATCTTTCATCTACTCCTGTTGCTTCTCTGTACTGTAAGGAAAACGTTGATTTTACTTTTAGTTTCGCCGTGAAGAAGATGCGGAAAAGGCCGTGATCGACCTGAACAACCGCTGGTTTAATGGGCAGCCCATCCATGCCGAGCTCTCGCCTGTGACCGACTTCAGAGAGGCCTGTTGCCGCCAATACGAGATGGGGTAAAGCAGGGGCTTCCTCTTGCCTTGACAGCCTGGGAGGTGTTTGCACAGCAGGAAGGGTGTTGGGTGTGGATTTTATGTGGCTGAGTGTAGGAAGAAAACCGCTTCAGGTAACAGTAATGTGGAGGACCTGCAGTGAACCTCTTGACTTTTGCCATCTTTTGAGGATTTTGGTCTAGAAGTGAGGCACTGCCAGTAAATGATGCTTGCAGTTTACTGTGTTTAATATTAGAGGTGGTGCATAGAGGTCTAAGCAGATAGCGTAGAGCTGGGAATTCTAACTGTGCCTCTTGGATTCTGTTTCAGAGAGTGTACACGAGGAGGTTTCTGCAACTTTATGCATTTGAAGCCTATTTCTCGAGAGTTGAGGCGTGAGTTGTACGGGCGGCGTCGTAAAAAGTAAGTTTGTTTTTAAACACCGCTAAAACAAGTAATTTAAGGATCAGTTGCTGAAAAATCCGAAGGCAAATCTTTATAAACTTGTGCCAAGTCCTCTTGTTTTTTCTGACGCACTTCAGGTGCATGCCAAGGGGCATCAAGTCAAGCTGGCAAGTGGCCAGTTGAGAACAAAGGAGGAGTAGGACTCTAAAAATACAGTGCTTCTTGCTCTGCAGTGCTGTGTATTCTGAAGGCTGGTGTGGAAGGCAGAGAAGAAAACTCACAGAGTTACTGAGTGCACAGGCCCTACCTGTTGTTCAGATCTTCAAACTGTACAGATGGGCATTATTTAGGAGAAGTTGCTTTATGCCTCTTCTGTTTTATTCTCTTCTAAACGTGTTTGCTCATGGCCTTTGTTAGATGGAGGCTACTCGGCCAGTGGGCATTTTGGCAGCATCAGATTGGCTGCTTTCAGCATTATGTGCAGTCAAGCACATCTATAGATTATACTCAGGGCCCAGCCTTACTTGCTTTTAACTGTTAATGGTGAAATGTTGTAGCCTGTATTCATTTCTTACTGTTAATACCAGGCAGTCACTGTATTGAGCTCACTTTCAGCTTCACAGTGTGACCCTTCTTGATAGGAATTCCCAGTAGGAGAAAGGAGAAGTAATTTTGCTTGATGGTAAAACAATTGATAAATACATTTTATTATATGTTAAATTATTCATTTAGTGAGGTACCTTGCAGGAAGGATTTTACCACTGCTGCTACTATGATGGTTCACTTGGAGCTGGATTCAATCTGCTGGCATTTAAGACCTTGCTATTTGGGATAGGCATATAACATTTTTGATCTTGCTTTTATATAGAGCACGATTTTGTAGGTTTCTGTCAAGACACTGTGATTGTGTCTTTCCTATAAACATCTCTAATTGGCAGCGTTTCAGAATCTGTGAGGATGAATTGAACTTCGAAAAACGTAGATTGTGTTGCTTAGCCACATGTATTTGTGGCTAAGTAAATTTTTCAGATGTTTGAATGCTTTATGGAAAAGACCAAGCGTGCTTCTTATATTAACATTTTGGTCACTGTTACAAATCTGGAACTCTCAGATTCAGTAGTGCTGATTGGTAGTAGCTGTTACAGCAGTATGGTCTGGGTGGTTTTAGCTCCCTTCCTGAATTTATCAACCTAAGAGGCAGGGAGGATGATTTGCCAGTGCTGATGTCCTGGGAGTAGAAATGATGTAGCAGGAACAACAACAGAGGACTGGGTTGTAATTGCTAATTAATGCAATTGATTTAATATGAGTGGACTTAAAAGCAGCTGTAGGCTTTTGGTGTGTGTTGCTAAGAGCTATTCCTGTCTGCCAAAGCAGGTGTCCCCTTCTCCTGCTGTAAATAACAGCAGTGTAAGCGTGCCTTTCCTTAGGGTTTACACATCCATTGTGTAAACAAGTGGCTGCAGGGAACAGCCAATTCTTGCACCTCTGTGTGGTGACTCCCCAGTATGAAGTTTGTGCAGTTTGTAAATGCGTGGGGTTTTGCAGCCCCAGTGCCAATTAACCAATCCTTCTAATGACATGCTGCCTTTCTTCTCCCTCATCACTCCCATCCTTAATGACGTGTTCCGCTGTGTGGTACTGCAAGTAAATTGCTGCCTGGGATGAAACAATAAAATGTCCAAACTTTCTTTGAAGGCATAGATCCAGGTCGAGGTCCCGTGAACGCCGGTCTAGATCCAGAGATCGCGGTCGTGGAGGTGGAGGAGGAGGAGGAGGAGGCCGTGAGCGTGACAGGAGGCGGTCAAGAGATCGTGAACGATCCGGTCGATTCTGAGCCATGCCATTTTTACTGTATGTCTGCTAGAAAGTGTTGTAGTTTGACCAAACAAGTTCATAATGACATTTTTTTTAAAGATGGGCTTCTGAATAAAAAATTTGTAGTGATACAGTATTCTTTGTGTAACTTGTTTCTTGTGGGGGGAGTCTTTTTAACTGTCATTCCTCTATCTTGACAAATACCTGGATTAAGTCTGCCTGAGGGAAAGGTGGTAAATGTATTGGAGGAGCGCCAGTTTTGGTTTGGCTTTTTTTTTTTTATTCGGGTATAATTTGAACTGTTGATGAAAATGTGTGTGTATATAATATAAAATATTATATACATAGTAAAAATAATATACTGCTTAAGAAACAGTTACTCACATAAGTTTCCCTTTTCTGCTATGCTGTCTGCTTATTTAGGTTAGTTTAGGCACATTTAAGAGGAAGGCTGTGCGAAATGCATTTATTTACTGAGTAGAAACGCTTAGTTACAAAAAAATGTATGTTTGTTTGTTACCAGAAGTCTGTGCTCTGTCTATCAATGTGACTGTGGCATTTACAATAAATCCAATTTCTTGGTGTAAAATCTAAAGCCTATTTTCTAAGCACTCCGGAGTAGTTGAGTTGCTACTCCTGGCTGCCTATTTTCTAAGCACTCTGGCGTAGTTGAGTGGCTGCTCCTGGCTGTGCCAGAGTTCATAGTTCAGGTTTTTATAATTCTTGACGAAATTCCTTTCTTTAGCTGGAAAGAAAGTTGCCTAGCGCAGTGTGGAAAAAAATAATATTTTTATTGCAATGATTCATAATAGGCAGGTGAGGGTTTTGTGGAAAAAAAAAAAGAAAAATCAAAATCACCAAAATTATGCTCCACGCAACATTATAGAGAAGTGCTATTGAAGGAAATGCAAGGTCCTAAATAAAAGGATCAAATTTCTTAACAGATTTTTTTTTTCTAATCTATGCTCTCTCACCTGTCATTTAATGAAAAGTATTTTGTTAGCATTCAAGGTCATAGGAAACTAATTGGATGCTAGTGGAAAATAAATCTTTTTTCCACCTTTCTGAAGGTCTGGAGTGTGATGAAAGCTAATGGACAGATGGCAGTTCCTTCACAAATACTTTTTTTTTTTTTTTTTTATTTTGAATTGCACAATCGCTGAACATCGTAGGTTGTGTCCTAAAGTGTTAAAGCTCCCGTGGAAATGTTGGAATATCCTGAGAGACAGTTTGTACAATGGTTGACTTGCAGTTTCACCTCATTCATGTCTGCTTTTACTCAAAGTGTAACATAGCAAGAAGTTTTGGTCATTGATCATATTTCTGCAAGATAAACTTTATGTACACAAAGCTACGCAATAAAACCCAGCTTTCCAGTGGGGGAGAGAATTTACTAGAGCTTCCTTAGTTCTGAGCCAGATAATATGTTAAATGATAAATCTGCTCCTTGGTGATTATTAAAAAGAAAATAAAGGAAATAGGATATGGATGCATGACATAGATGATTTAACAGCTTCTTTCTGCCTCTAAAATAAATACAAAACCATTTTGCTCACTGAAACTTGAAATTGGAAAACAATATTGAAAAATGAGCTTTTTGAAATTAATGTGCTTTGCTTCGTACAACTAAATTCTTGCACCAGTTAAATTTGAATTAATTTTGTTCCCACTGGATGGTTTGGCCAGCCAAACTTTGGAACTTGATGTGTGACAGGACCCTTTTTGAAGAAATATTACTCAAGCAGTGAAGCCCATCTCCACATGATGTTTTGTTGTAAGTACATAAATCAAATGATGCTTTACTGGAAGAATTTGAGCAGTGCCTGGCATTAAATGACTGAGCTGAAATGTATCTGTGCTGGGCATTAGGAATTTCATATTGATAACTTAGTTCTTGGAGTTTACAGGATATGAATCCAGTTCCATTTTTCTCTTCAATGAGATTCAGGATTATTGGTGAACTAATTTAAATCTTGAGCTACAAAACGTGAAGATAGTCTTTGTTATTTAAACAGTATCAGATAAAGTGTGGATACTATTTCAAAGGTTTAAGATTTGCTCTATAAAGCTAGTTTAAAAGTTCTTCTATAAATTTAGTGTAAAACAAGTACAGGTGTGTCCTTGTAATGGCTTTAATCTGTTTATGTAAACCCTGTTCCACTGCAGGTATATTTTTGCATGAACAGATAGTGGAAGGTTGATTTTCCTCTCTCCCCCAATAAAATTTTACTTAAGAAAGCATTCTTGAATTCCACCAAATGTATAATTTTATGACAGCTGCCCAAAAATTTCCCATGTAACTGGAACGTGTCAGAATGGGCAGTGAAAGCAGTGGATTTTACTGGATACTCTAATGGGTGCCTAGTGATAGCATTCAGCATATAATCTAAACTCATGACATATCTTGTTAAGTTCCCCTTTTGAGACTGTGCTACCAGTAGAATTCATCAAATTTGAAATTTAAGCTGCACCAATTTGGTTAAACATTTACACCTGATAGACCCAAGTGTCGGTTCACCAATACAAACCAAGTGGAAATTCTACCTCTCCCTTCTCTTGTTGCCCACAATGTCTTTAAGATTTGTTTTCCCCCTCCTCCCCAAGGTTCCTACTTCTCAAATACTTCATTGTTGACTCTTCTGTTGAACAGCGGATCTTAATTTATGGAATTCCTTTACCTCAAATAAGTGACAGCATACAGGATTTTCTGAAGTCTGAGTCAATTAGGTTGAAACTGTTAATCCCAAGTGGCTTCCTCTTTGTATTTGGCTCTTATTCTGTGAAAATGCTGCTTGTCCATGAATATGATGTATGTTGAGACTGTAAAACCAAATGGAGAAAACTTGTTCAAAATAAAGCCTTTTTTTATAAGAATCTGACAAAAATTATCCCTTTCCTTTAGATTGGATGCTGCTCTCTAAATACCTATTAAGGACATAGACTAAAGTTTCAAATTCTTAGATCTTAAGCTGGTTTTGAGCAATTCTTTGCCTTCTGTTTTTTAGAGCTGATGTAGCATGCCTTCAGCTAAAACATCCCCAGCCTCTCCATATTTACTTGATAAAGCTGGATTTTACGAATGCAACTTGGGGTTAGGAGTTGGGGGGCTGGATTGGGTTCTTTTATTGGTAAGGCTTTTGGTTAGGTTGTTAAGGTTAGAAAGAACCTGCAAATTTCTTTTGTGGTGATCTGTAGAGGACAAGAAACTCATTTTTTACAGAAGGAACGTGTTTAATTGAAGAAATAGCTAATTAAAGAGGGTCATGACTTTTTAAAGATGATTCCTCCTGGTGTTGCACTGTTCAGGCTGCAAAATTTTGGGTGTTAACGATTGTACAGCAGCACCTTGAACTGCATCTGCTGTCTTTAATACATTAGAAGTGAAACTGTTCTCATAGCAGCTGGGGAGGGTGTGGGTAAATCATTTCATTCTCCAGACGCTGCTGCACTGAAGATTCCCAAAAGCAGTCCCGGTCAGGAGAAGTTCCAGCCGAAAAGCAGAACTGAATTGGTGTTTCTTTTTAGCTGGTAAGGAAGTACTGGCTGAGTGGCCAGGCTGTCACAGGAGAGAATATTTGTAGCTGCATTTGCTGCTTACGGCAAGGCTGAAGCTGAGCTGTGTTACTGCACAGTTTTACCCTGGAGCAAATGGATTTCAATTTTTAAAAATACACCAAAATTACATCCAGATGTCTGGGGAATAAATTCATGTATCTTCACATTGAATTGATACACGGTGCTTTCTAAAGCCATGCACAAGTATTTCTGAATTTATCCAATTAGCTAATGTTGGTTTTTTTACGAATCATAGAATAATTTGAGTTGGAAGGGACCTTAAAGACCATCTTGTTCCCGCTCCCCCTGCCATGGGCAGGGACACCTTCCACTAGACCAGGTTGCTCAGAGCCCCATCCAGCCTGGTCTTGAACTCTCCTAGGGGTGGGGAGTCCACAACTTTTCTGGGCAACCTGTGTTGCATCGTCAGCGGTGAGAGTGTCTCCCAAGTTATTTTTGGGTTTTTGTGATTTTCATTTTGTTAAATGCATTTGTATGAAAAATTCGGTATATCTCCTCAGCTATGTAGACAGTCCTTCCTTGTCAGCAATGTGCTCATCAGTCAAAAACCTCTGATCCCCTGTTAACCGTTCATGTTTTATATTTTATAAAATTGTAACCTTCAGCAAGAAAAGCCCCAAGCGAGAGGACAGCGCTGTCCCACCCTGCAGCCCCATGGTTCTTCAGCAGCAGAACTGCTCTAGAAGGTCCCTGTTCCCCTGCTGGTGGTTTCTGCCAGGAGTGGCATTAATCCAATCGATCTCAAGTTTCAACTGTAAATTGGATGTGTGGGATCGGGTGGAACGCTGGCAGCCAAGAGCCCAGGTCGGCTGCCAGCAGCCTGGCTCCGGTAGCCAGCGGCTCGTTTGAGGTATCAAAGGCAGGAGGGGGCAGGGGTGTGCTTATCTCTGACTGTTCAGATGCAAGTGCTCCGATAAGCATCGGGTCCGGTACTTTTGCATAATTTGTGTTGTTTGGATGTTTGCTTTCCAACTAGATTGTTTTTACAGGATAACTGATGAAGTGGTGGGATGTGAGTGAAGGGTGGGCAGAAGCATCCTGGAGCAGCAGCTTGTGTGTGTGGCTGCCGCTTTGATCCAAGTGCCTTAACAGCATTCTTCAAGCTATTCCCACTAGGAAGAGACAATTGCTGAGATCCAGGTGTTCCTTTGGGACAAACCCGAGTGTTAATGACAAAGGTCTGCAGAACACTCTTTTCCCAAGCACTGTAGGCCGCTTCCAGCTCTGCACTTCCATGACTGCACGTGTAGTCAGGTCTGGAGGAAAAAAATACTTTCTGCTCTGGTTGAGCAGTGAGACAAAGTGGGGAGAAAGGCACCAGGGAGCAATGGAGTCTCCTCGCCTCCTTGTTTTTCATGGAAAAGCCTTTAGTCTGCCAGGCTGAGGCCTGCTGTGCTTTTGCCAGCACCTGGCTTCATTTCAAGTCTTGCTACCTATTCAGCTGAATATTGGATGTGTTTCAGATCCTTCTCACTGTCTTCCTGGAGCTGTCTGGGACCCTGGCCAGGCACAGGGAGGGAGGGAGCTGCTCCCACCGCAGGCTATGCACCAGCAGGCTCCTGGGCCTGGGAGCTGTGGGAAGAGCCATGGGGAGCGACCGTTCCTCCTTTCTCTACCTACCCATTTTCCTTGAGAGCTAATACCGCTCCTGTCCCAGAGAGAAACGAGAGAGAACCTCACAGAGAACCTCTTCCGTCATCCTTTTTCCTTCCTCTTTAGCGAACGTGCAGAATGTTCCTTCTTGTGTTGTAGCAAAAAAGTCCTGGAGAGAGGACTTGATAAAGGGAGGATATGAAGAACTGATTTCTGGATAAAGCACCAGTGGAGAGCGAGCAGCCAGCCTTACTGCCTTGGGGATTACATGCAACATTAACCATGGCAGTGCTGGACTGGAGATGGGCAAGCGAAATTCCAAAGTCTGACAGATAAAAATCTGACCAAGTAACAGTCTCATTAATATCTGGGCCGTTTTTTCATTCTGCAGGGATTTAACTCATTATATTTCACCCTTTCATGTGACCGTAACAAAGAGACATTTAATTGCCCTCCTTGCACAGTCTCCAAGGAGGCCAGCCATCAAGTCTTTTGGACAGCCCTGGGATTCTCAAGCACACGTGTGGTGGCAGCTGTTACACCTCAGTGAAAAAACATCTTTAGCAAAGAGAATAGACCTGCAGTGCAGAGCAAGCAGCAAATTATATCCTCCTTGTAGTACTTGTAGCCGATTTGAGCAAGGTTTATCACAGTCTGTTTTCTCTTCTCGGACAACCTCACTTCTTTCAGTCTTTACTCCTGGCCTGTATTTCTCTCTACACCTTCTTGTGCTCCCCAGGCCATGTTGCACATGGGCCACGTCATTCCAGGTGGGACAAGGCACCTCCACACAGCACACGGGTGCTGAGAGTGCCATGTGTCCTGCAGGCTGGGTCCCTGTTTGCGTAACCATGTATGATGTTTGCTTTTTACACAACAGCAGGGCCTTGTTGACTCACATTGAGCCTGCCTGGCACTCTAGTCATACCTTCCACTCCACACAATTACTGTCCAGGTAATGGCCATTCAGGCAGTTTATTCCTCCTGCCTGGCTGCAAAATTTCACATTTGCCCTTATTGGCCACCTTCCTATTTTACTTTCTCTTCTGATTTCTCTAGTCTGGCAAAGGTCATTTTGAAGTATGATTCTGTCCAAATTGCGGCCTATCCTATGCAGTTAAAACAAGGAGCGACTCTTGTTGGGCTGTGTTTCCCTTCCTTTGCATAAAAACATTTCCATGAACTTGTGTAATGGGCTTGTGCTCTCCCTTCCCAAAAGGACTCTGGGTACCACCAAAGCTCCACTGGTTCTCTTGGTGACTTCAGTAGCTGCTCACAAAAAGCCTCCCTCCTCCACTTGATCTCCTCCTTCATTGATCCTACCACAACAGCACTGACCTTTTCCTCCCCCTCTCTTTGATCACTGACTCTGCTTCTCCGAGGGGTTCCTCTTCTCGACCTTTCAGTCTTCAGCGTGTCTACTCGTCACTGATGCAAGAAACATCATTCTCTGCTTGCCATTCCTAAACGAGCTGTTTATTTCCGTGTTAATATTCCAGCTGGTGTCACATCACTGCTAGGCTGATCAGATCATAATTTTGCTTTTACAGCAACCCTCACTGCAGCTCCTCTTGTCCCGTGCGAGAGAAATAAACCCAGTCATTGTCAGATGTCAGGAAACGGATTAAGTGGCTTTACTTACGAAATTGGTGCTGGTTTATGGGAATTATTCTCAAGGCTGGGATGAGGAATAATCTGTGTCCCACTGATTGGGCTAAGCCTTAATGGATTAATTAGTGTTGTTTATTCATTCCCAGTCACCATGATTGATTTTAATGCCTTTAATGCCGATGGTATGGTGTGGGTTGGTGTTGCTGTGGAGATCTTTTAAATCAGTTTATGATGTATGCCAAAACTCCCTCATAATGGAGAGGGACTTTCCAGAAGAGCATGTAGTGACAGGACAATGGGGAATGGCCTTAAGCTGGAGGAGGGCAGGGTTAGATTGGATATTAGGAAGAAATTCTTCCCTGTGAGGGTGGTGAGGCCCTGGCACAGGGTGCCCAGAGAAGCTGGGGCGGTCCCATCCCTGAAAGTGTTCAAGGTCAGGCTGTCTGGGGCTCTGAGGAACCTGGGATAGTGGAAGGTGTCCCTGCATGTGGAAGGGAGGTTGGAGCTAAGATGTTCTTTAAGGTCCCTTCCAACCCAAACCATTCTTCACCTGGCTGCTGCCTTGGTGGAGGAAATTGAATCTTGAGTGCAGAACTGTGCTGCAATTACAAATCCCTCTAATTAGCCTCACACATTGTGTTCAGATGGTTTCCAACACACTTGGCACTGTCACTTGGTCTTACAAGTTTCCTGTGAGGTGTCTGTTTTACTTCTCTAAGGATCTGGCACATCCATCTGTGCTGACGATTCCATACCTCGACACCCATCTGCCTGAAGTTGCAGTGGCTGCTGCAAGGCTGGCACTTCTTCAGATGGAACAGCTGACTCAGGGCCTCTTCCCCAGTCCCTCCTGAAAGGCATGAAAGGTATGGATATCCCTCCTTGGCTACGACTGCAGTTTGTTAAGTGCTTGCACTCCTTCTGTTCCAAATATTCATGGATTTTTGCATAGCCGCGCTTGCAGCTGGGCACCGCGTGTGCCCTGGCATCTCATGGCTTTCTGAGACCCAAATCAAGGGCCAGGCCTTCTTAACATCACCATTTTCACACTCTGCATTGCTCTTGTGCCATCCCATAATTTAGCTGCACCAGATGCAAGCCACAATCTTATTCCACGTGTTTTTCCAACTGATGTTTTTCCAGTGAGGCTAACGGTTACTTGTGCAAATGTCACTTTATAGCATATTTCAGATGTAATTAACTAAGCAAACTCTGATTTAGAGTAAATAATTGTTTTGTTTAAGAACAGCTAAATTCTTCTTTAGTAAAATTTGAATACGGAGGGTAGGGAAAAAACAGTGTCATTTCAATCAGAAGTTGTATTTTGATGATCCTTCTGGGTCCCTTCCAACTCGGAATATTCTGTGACTGTGTGATTCTGTAATTTGTCATTGAGTTTCTCTGCAATTTGTGAATTTTTAACAATGTAATGAGACAGCTGCCTCAGTGTCTCTATTTAAGGCAAATATAAAATATTTGTCTCTTCTCTTGATTTGGTTTTAGTCACCAGTGTTTTTCCTGCTGTTTTTTTCATAAATTTCACCCCACATTCTAGTCATGGTCCATTTTCTTACCAGAGACACCCTTGACTTTGTAATGCTGAAACTGGTCCCTCAGCTTTAGACCGGTCAGATCCAGTTGGGAAGTCTTTTCTGTCACTTTTACCGCTCGATTAAAACATCCTATTTCTTATTTTCGTATTTATACAGCATGCAATGCTCTCCAAATAGCTCTACTACATAGTAAATGTACAGATGGAGACATACACTAGTCTCAACTCCTCTGATGACCTGAAACACATGGAACACTTCAGGGTGAATCATGTCCTCAAATAAACTACCTTGAACTGCTTTTCTCTGTATTGGTACTTTTTCTAGATACAGAAGAAATTGCTGCTTGGACTTTCCAGAGCCACAGGCTGTGTTCTGGAGGCACTTCTCTCTGGTAAGGCCTTTCAGTATCTTCTGCTTTCATGCAAGGATTTCTGTGGTTTGGTTTTGTTTTTTTGTTTGTTTGTTTGTTTTTAACTTTCTGCATCATCTAGAGCACCTTGCTAAGAATTACTCAGATAATTTCCATGGAGTGTGTTAAATTCACCTGCACCCTTGTGTTCTACATCATCAAGCTCTGTTCACAGCAGTGAGGATGCAGCTGTTGTGACAGCTGTTTCCCAGGTGAATAACTCATTGTCGCATTCTCAGACACCATCAGAATGGCCTTAGGTTGAAGAGGGGTAGGGTTTGAATAAATATTAGGAAGAAATTCTTTACTGTGAGGATGATGAGGATCTGGCACAGGTTTCCTGAAGGCATGGATGCCCCATTCCTGGAAGTGTCCAAGGCCAGGCTAGACAGGGCTTGGAGCAACCTGGTCTAGTGGAAGGTGTCCCTGCCTATGACAAGGGGCTGGAACAAGGTGATCTTTAAGGTCCCTTCCAACCCAAACCATTCCATGATTCACCAGGCTCCCTGCCCTGGGATGGGCATTGCTAGGGCTACCTGCACCTCTCTCCGCTCTTGCTGGCCTGGGCAAGCTGAGATGCCTGGGCAATGCCTGCACAACCCCAAGGCCTTTTTAGGGGGAGCACCTGACTGCTGCCCCAGCCATGAAGCCCCTCACAGACCCCTCAGACGCAGTGGGTATTTTCCCCCCAAACCAGACAAGCGGCCACTACCATAGCATGTGCTCGGGAGCCACTGGCAGCCACGTGCATGTCCCCACTATGGCCACTGACCATGGGTACACAAGTAAAACACCTTCAAAGGTGCCCCAGCAGAGCCCTTTCTGCAGGGTCACAGGATCAGTTAGGTTGGAAAACACCTCTGAGGTCATCAAGTCCGACCTTTGACTGGTCACCACCATGTCAGCTAGACCATGGCACTGAGTGACCCATCCAGTCTCTTCAGGGACACCTTGCCCCTCGGCAGCCCATTCCAATATCTAATCACCTTTTCTGTAAAGAACTCCTTCCTAATGTCCAACCTAAACCCCCCTGGTGCAGCTTGAGGCCATTTTCTCTTGTCCTGTTGCTGTTTGCCTGGGAGAAGAGGCCGACTCCCACCTGACTACCACCTGTCAGGTAGTTGTAGAGCGTGATAAGGTCCCCACTGAGCCTCCTTTTCTCCAGGCTAAACACCCCCAGCAGATCCTTCAGCCGCTCCTCACAGGACTCATGCTCCAGACTCTTCCCCAGCTCCCTTACCCTTCTGGGGACACTCTCCAGCACCTGAACGTCCTCCTTGAACTGAGGCGACCAGAGCTGGACACAGCTGTGGGTAAACCCTGGGTGTTTCCCCCCGGGATCCCACAGCGATCCGGCCGGACATCGCGGGACATCCCTGGACATCCTCGGACATCTCCGGACATCGCCGGACATCCCCGGGCGCCCCGGCCGCGCACCGCGCTCCCATTGGCTGGCTCGGAGTCGCCAACGCCCCCGCGCTGACCAATCAGCGCTCGCCGCGCCGCTCCCGCCCCGCCGGTGGTGGAGGGGGCGGGGCGGGGCACGCGGG
>VWPU01021875.1:0-18846 GCA_013398955.1 Callaeas wilsoni | reverse complement strand
CGGGGCCGGGGCGGCGGGCGGGGAAAGTTCGCCGTTTTTATCTTTTTGCCTTGTGTTGGGGTTGCTTTCCCGCGGGGGCGGGCGGGTGCTCGGCGCGGGGCGCATCCCCCTGTCCGCGCGGCCCCGGCCCCGCAGCGGCGGCTCCGTCCGACCCCGCGAGCCCTCCAGAAGTTGCCTTTGCTGCCAGAGCCCAAACCTTGTGGTTTTTTTTTTCCTCCCGAAACCTGCCGGAGGGGACTTCCCCGCCCCGGCAGCGCGCTCCCCATACCGCGTGGCTCTTCCTGCCCCGGGCGGGATGCGGGGCGCTGCCCCCGCCGCTGCTCCGTGCCGCCAGATCCATCCCGATCCCTTCCCGGTGCCACATAAGCTACTTGGAGATTTCACCGTGACCTCATTGCTTGGCCTGAACTCTGTAATTGCTCATTTTTTCCTTCTTCACGGCAAATGTGGGAAACCCGGTGTTTAACATCATTTCAGGCGCTGCTGTTTATTCAGCAGTGTCATTGATTGCGCAGTGCGTAGTTAGCAAAGTTCCTGGAGTTCAGGCAGTGGTGTGTGGTGTTAGCACAGCCCACGCACCCTGGGAGGCTCCGGAGCCGCTTCCCGAGGCACCACCCGCTTACCTGCCGGGATAATGGGCTCTGCCCGCAAGGCCGGAGCCGCCGGGAGATGCGCTCTCATATTCGCGTTTGGTTTGGAGCGAGATACTTGTGCCAGATTTTCCAGGCTTGTAGCACAAGGGACTCTAAATCTCCTTTTTAAGTCTGGAGGTAGCTCTGCGGGGCTTGGTGGGGAAGCGGCTTGATTTTGGGCTGACTTTCCCCCTTGTAGGCTGTGTTTCTGTTGCAGGCTCTGGGTTAGCCCGGTGGAGAACACACCTACCGCAACCATTGTTTTGCAGCCTCGGGGACAGAGAGACCAGATAGAAACTCAGTGCCCTGAGTTTCTGGCTTTGATGCCTTTGGAGTTTAGCTCTGCCCTAAGCGCTTCCTACCCCACCCTAGCCGGAATTTTTTTCTCAGTCGTGTCGAGAGGCGTTTGTGGTTTGAGGCATCTCCAGTGAGTTCAGTTAAAAGCTTGTTTAGGTGGCTGCTTCCTGTAAGCGGGTAACCGTGGAGGTGGCTGGGTTCTGGATCCAGCACCCTCCTCACTCGTGAGGAGCATCCCCTGCCCTGCCCGGGGGTCCCACACGGTGTCACACAGGGGCCCCTCTGTGTCACCTCTTACAGTCCCTGGGCGTGGGGAGGGGACGTTCAGTGCTGCTGGGGTATGAGGTCCTTTGAGGTGGAGAAAAAACATCCTGAGCACAACCCAGGTATTTCTGAATGCTTTGTGCAGGGCTGAGCTGTTGCAGCACCGATTTGGAAGGCTTGAGGTGGTTTTGTGGCTAGAGGAACAGCTCTGTTCAGGGACCAGGACAGAGTGCCAGGTCATCTGCAGTGTTGGTGCGGGAATTTAGACATTGTTTCCCCCTCCTGGCTTTGTGAGCAGCATTTCAGCAGCAACGAGCTGTTTGTTATCAAACTGGTGCAAGTGGCACAGGTTCCCCCATATCAGCCTTTGGCTGATAGAGCAGCTGCTGCCTTGCTGCTGCAGCTCTGCCCTGTCCCCAGCCCTGCAGGGGTGCCACAGCAGCCTTGGGTCAGTCCTCGCTCTCCTGCTCCGTTGGAGGAGAGGGCAGCCCGTGCCAATCTCTGTGGAATTATCCCCAAGCTGCTGTCTTGCCCTCAGTCCTGGACGGGTAGTGCTGGGCTTCAAGAGATGCTCATCTTGTGGCAGTGGCATTGCAGAAATTCGCTGCAGTTATTAAAGGCTGCAGATTTTCTGACACTTAAGATCCCATAGGGCTATTCAGACAAATGTAACCTCTCCAGTGTGTGGTCTCTGCCTGAGGCTTGTAAACACCAACAGATATTAAAAATCCTGTTTTCAATTGTATTTCACAGCTCAGGCACAATGGATGTGACTTGCCCTATCAACATGACTGTTTGTGGATCTGTTTTCCAGGATAAGAGTTTATAGGAGGGATAGGGTATGAAATGGGATGGTAAAAAGAGCAAGAAGGGTAGAGTGGTACATGTGGGTGTGCTTAGCTACCTGGGGGTACAGACTGATGCTCTGCAGAAACAAATTGGATTCTGAACTTTGATTTGCACCACTGAAATAATCCCTGTCAAAGGAAGAGTGGGGCTGGGATCACTGTGGGGAGGTGGGATTGAATTGCCATGGTTAATCCACTTTTAGGAGATACTGTCAACTTGAAATAGAACTTTAATTCTTTTTTGGAAACAGATTCTAGCACTGGAGTCTTATTTTTAGTCTCTTGCTGCTTGTACGACTGTTGTGGGGAGGATGTGGGAGTGGAGTGGGGGAAGTGTGTTGGTGTCCAGGGGAGGATTGGGGTCACTCTGCTGTGCCGGGCTCCTCACAGGACTCTGGCGAGCACTGTCCACTTCCAGACTCACTGGGAGGTGCTGATCCCTGTGGTGTGCATCAAAGACAATGTCCTTTTTCTCTTTTACTGCGCTCCCCGTATTCTTCGGAAGCGTGCAGACAGCTGTACCCTGGAGCCACAGCTCTGCCGGTGCCGACTTGGGCTGCTGTAAGAAATAAGTGAGAAATGCAGAAAGAGAGGTTACTGATGCCCTCATTGTTTTCAGTTTTCCTTCCAATTTGCTTTTATTTAAGGCCAGTCTGGAAGCGAGCCCTGGGAGCTGTGGCCCCGCTCGCGGTGCAGGAGGGCTGGGATGGTGGGTGAAGCACCCCAGGGTGCTCTCCCCGGCTCGGGATGCGTGGTGCTCGCCGAGGCCCTGGGCTGATGCTCGCCTGTTGTGGTGCTCCGTCCTGCGTCTCCTGCCTCTGCAGTCAGTGCGGTTCCTTGCTCTGGTACTCTCCTATTTGTATTCAAAACCTGGGATAAGTGAGAAAACAACAAACAGTCTGTAACTGGGAGCAAAATTCTTGTGTTTGAGTGTTTGTGCAGTGTCTAACAATAGGACCTTAGTTGTGTTATTCCAATTTAATTAAATACCTTGGGGCCTGATCCTCTTTGCAGCCTGTGCCCTGGTAAATCCCTGGTGTTCAGCGAGTGCTGGGCTTGTTGTGAGCTGCTGGTTCTCAACAATGCTTGCTTGGTGTTGGGGGAAGAAGGTGCCTCTTAGATGGGTGCCGAGTGGTTGTCCCTGGGCTGGACCCGTGACGCTCTGTGCCTTTGCCTTGTCGTAGGCTGCGGTGATGTTCTCTGGCTGCTCCTCTCCCGGGCTCTGCATCCATCTCTCCTGTGCAGCTGCCAGCAGTGGGGGCACCCCCAGCTTGGCTGCGGGGCCCTGTGGGGCAGGTCCTACCTGGAGCTCTGCGGGAAGATACCCCGTTGTGACCTATGCAAATGGCTAATAATGAGAAATGGTCCAAAGTCACTTTTTAGGTGGGAAGTAAATTCCCCACTGGCACTGGAGAATACATGAGAAGGGGCAGGGGCAGATGGGGAGAGCCCCTGGGGTGCACTGGGCAGTGTGGGGCTGACCACTCCTGGCTGCTGGCCCCTGCCCGGCTCGGGGGGATGCTGGAGTATGGCTTCTGGAAGGTGTCCAAGGCTGGGGTGGAGGATGCTGATTTACACTCCCATCTTTAGGATGTGCAGTAAGTGTGTAGTAAAATCTATTTTTGCACACAGAGCACATCTGTGATTTTCTTTCACACTTGGGGTTTTTTTTCCGGAGAGTGTGAACCAAACATTAGTGTGTGATTGCAGTTCCTATTCTAATAACAAAGATGGCTATAGGCAGGGGTTGGAAGCTGTAAGAATTTTATTTTCCCCTCAGTCTGGCCACATCAACACCTGGAGAGTGAGGCTGCATGTCAGGTACCTTGTACCTGACTGCCAGTTTCTGCAGCAAGTGTTCTGCTTTCATTAGTGTGACAAAAACCTGCGAGCAGCAAAGGCTGAGGCCGGGGTGTCTCTGTGACACCAGGTGGCAGTTCTGCTTGGAGAAAGCCCACATTTCAAGAGAGTGTGGGTTTTAATGGAGCCACTTGAATTTTTCATGGAAGTTGCTGAAATGATTTTGTAAGATGTGTTTAATGTGATAGCAGCATTCCATGTGCTCAGGGCCAGTTCCCCTGTAGCAGCCACGTGGCAGCCCATGCTTGACCACAGAGAAGTTGAGGGAGGTTCAAATAGGGAAGCTGGAACTGCGAAAAGCTTGGGGTTGCAATCCCTTATTGGTGCTCCTTCCCTGGAAAATGGGGACAGAGGAGATTCTCAGTTTCTGAGGAATAGGAGGGTGTAGGGGTTTCTCAGATTCCTTTAACTGTTTCTTCTTGAATGTCTCTGAACTGTAGCCTTATTCCCAGAAATAGCTCAACCATTTGGCTAAAAATAAATAAAAATCAAACAAAAAACTTGACCTGGAATAAGCAGCTGCATGGAAATGTTCATGTGTACGGTTAAAGTTTGGGGAAGTTGGAAATCGCTGTAGGGAGGGCTGGAAAGCACCGGTCAAACATTAATGATAAGTGATGCTTCTAATTAAACCTGTGGCATGCTGAAACTTTTCTGTGGAGAATAACATGTCTTGGCTGTGTTTTCTTCTTCCCTCCATACCACTTTTGTCCCCAGTTGGTATTTTGCTAAGAGTAATGACAATTGTCTGGGCTGTGCGGGAAGGGCTCGGAGCTGAGCTGACTGGAGCGGCAGCTGAAGACATGGTAATTTGCTTTTAATAATAAAATTTGTAAAAGCAAACAGGGCATCTATTAATAACCAGCTTCTCAGCCTCGCCTTTAATTTCATCCTGTTGCCTTTGGTTTATGCATTTCCTTTCTGATTAAAACTGCTGTTTTCTGGCTGTAACTGTCTCTAGTGGAGAGATTTATGTTTTAAGCGTTTGTTAAAAGCAAAGCTGATGGAGAGCGTTCACGGTGTCTGTAGGTCAGAAGAAACCTTCACACCCAAATTAGTTGTTGTCTGCCAGTGATCATGTTCTTAGCAATGCAGGTTTGGTCTCTATGAGCATCTTCCTCCCGTGGCACCATGCTTGCATCTCTTGTCCCAGATGTGTAATTCCTTGCATTGTGGGGCTGTGTTCCCTTGGGACACTTAAACCCACTATCCTTGCTGAGAAGATGCTGGACTGGCCAAGTGGGGGAGGATCTCTGTGGCCAAGATCTGCCTGCCAGAGGAGCCGGCATTGCAGGGGTGAGGGAGTCACTGGGCTGCCTGGCTGGAGTGCCTGGGAAGGGGGAATTTTCCAAGAAACTTGGACACGGAGTGACCGAGTGTGCTGTTAACTCATTTGCTTTTCCCTGAAAATGTTTGCTCGGGGGATTTTTCAGGGGAGTTTCCTGTATTTATTGTGTGGGAGGCGGGTGCTGAGGCTGGAGGGCAGCGGGGAGGTTTTCCTGCATGGCTGGGGCGGTCACTCTGGTGCCCTTCTGCCCAAATGTGTCCCCACCGAGGGGAGAGGGCAGCTGCTCCTGCCCTGTGCCGGCACAGCCTATCCCGAGCTGATCTCAGAAAATGCCTCTGCATCTAGACTGAAATCTGCTTCTCGCTGCTCCTCAGAAATATTTCTGTGCTTGCTGAGGCCTGGGAAGGACGGGCTGGTTGTTCCCGAGCAGTTTTTGCCAGTGCTGTCTGTACACAGGGGGTTGTGGGCTTCACCTGCCTGTGCTCTCCCCGGCCAGCGCACCTGAGCCCAGGCCTGGCCTTGGGGCCCCGCAGGTGATGCTGCAGGAGAGCCTGGCACACATCTGCAGCTCTGCCCCTGCCAGCTCCCTCACCTCTTGCAAGTAGACAAGATTTTTTTCCCCCTACTTTAATTACCAAGCTATATTGAGTGGTGGGGTTTTTTTTTAGTGTTTTCTCTTGTTTGCCTGGCGGTTTGCAGCTTTCTCTAACTTGTGGGCACCGCGCAGACGCTGGGCTGCAGGCAGGGCTGGTCCCCAGCAGCTCGGGGTGCTGGGCTGTGGTGAGTTCGGTGATCACCTGCTGCCACTCGGGAGCCTCGTGCCTCTGGGGTGCTGCTAGCAGTGGGCTCTGTGCTGCCCTTGGGGACCCTGCCAGTCCCTGGGGTGCCCTGCTCACTGGGGATAGGTAATGAGGACGCTGCTGCTCAGGGTGCTGGTGGTTGCAGGCCGTTTCTGTTATTAGGAGTGAAATAACTGTAGTAATCTGGTGTAGTTTGGCTCTCCTGAGGCTCCCCGCACCCTTCCCACAGGCTGGCTCCGTGACCAGCAGGCAGCCCCCGCTGCTCTCGGTGAAACCATCACGCTGCCGTTTGCTGAACTGCTCTGAGTTATCCAACCTGCCACCAGTGACTTGTTCACTAGGTTTGCCTGAACTGGCTGACGTTTGATTTGGGCAGTAAGTGTTTTGCTTTTTTGCAATAAACTCGATTTCAAGACTCGAGCATGGAGCTGTTCCACGGAGTGCCTTAACCTTCCTGTGGGAGGAGGGCGATGCTGCTGCTGCCTGTACGCTGCAGGGGATGGCACGAAGTGGCAAACTGGTTTAAAGCTTGATTTACTAACTTGTAGCCTGGGGAAACAGTGAAACTTCCCTGTTTTAAAAGGTCTCCTCTGGCTCCTGCTTGGCAGGGGCACGGCTGCTGGGTCAGGAAAAGCCTGTTTTGCCCAGAGGCTGCAGTAACTTCAATATATATATATGTATATGCATTAAATATACATGCATGCAATATATGCACGTTAAATATGCATATAAGCAATATGTAGAGATGCATTAAATACATATATTTATTTTTGCTTATGGGCTCTTTCTCAGGCTTGGCCAAAACCCAGGGAGCTGCTGGGCGGTGATTGGCACAGGGCACCACTTTGATGGTTGCAAAGTGCATTTATTTGGATATTGATCTGCACATGGGACACTGGGATGGGGAGAGGAGCTGAGGCTCACTGGTGGGAGGGGAGCAGTCCTAGGTTTTGCTTCTCCTCCCCTCCATCATTTTTCATGCTCTCAGAGGGATGCTGGCTGCCACAGATGCTGACCAGAACCAACACTCTCTGAAATGTTTAGCTCCTTATGCAACCCCTTCTGCATGGGATTTGTCCACTCTTGTGGGCACCTGTTGCGTCCTGCTGACTCCGGTGTTTTTTCCCCAAACCTCAGTGTTGTTTGGGATGGAATTCCAGCTGAAGCCCATTTAGTCTAAAAGCATATCTCCTCTGGACGTGCAGCCTAATTGACAGCACTTCAGAGACATTTGTCCTGCTCTCTTTAATGAAAGCTTAGTGTGTGATCCAGCTGTTTGTAAAGAGCTTTTTTGTTTTCCTCCTGCAGCAGAAGGAGGGGTAAGCCCCTGCAAGGCTGTTCTAGCTGGGTATTTTGCTCTCAAATCAGGCTTTTCTTTTTTTTCTTCCCATCTTGAACAAGATTCCTGTTAAACTCCGTTGTGGCCTTTGCTGAGTAATGCTTTGCTGCAGGCTTTTTGCTCTTGTTTTCAGCTGAATTTTCAGGATCTGTAGGTGAAACGACTCCAGGCTTGCTTATGGAGGGCTTGGTAATTTCTTGCCGTGTGTTTTCAAAGAATCTTTGCATCTGGCATGTCTTCAAGTGTGTTGTACACCTTAACAAGATCCTGTAAGGCTGTTGAAGTGGGAAACAGACATCGCTCACTTGGTTGATGTCATTTGTTTGCAGTATTGTGGCAAAAGCACCAATTTGCAAAACAGAGGGATCCTCTATTCTTGTACTGTAAAGGACCTAGAAAAGCTGAGTAAGATGTGCAACAGGCAAGACCAGACGATTTGAAGCGCTTCTTTGGTACTGCAATCCAAGATCTCTTCAGCAGTAATACAAATTAAATACTGCTTGACTGCAGCGACGCTGTGCTCTGTTGCTGGAGTCTCAATTGGCTTAAGAGGGGGAAAAAAAGAAAAAAAAAATCTCACTGCCGGGAAATTAAATGCAGGGGAAAAAAATCCACTTTCGTGAGCAGCCCTTCCATCTTTTATTATGATTTCTGTGTAATTCCTCCCCAGCATTCATACAAAGCCACGCAGCTGCTGTCTGTAGGGACTCAGACTGCTCTGGGGGGGCTGCAAAGCCAACCTTGAAATGCAGTATTAATTTTTTTTTCTGTTTGCTTTGGGTGGTGTTTTGCATGCCACTTCTGTTGTCTCTGAGTTGTGGAAGGTTTTTACTCTTTTTGTTTTTTTCCTCCTTCCTTACAGCTCACCTTTTCTTACACTGTTTGCTCAGGGAGGGAGTGCAGTAAAATTAGCCGCGATGCCCAGAGGGCTGTTGACCTTGTAGCAGCCAAATTAATATTGTGGAGTACATAATTTCCATGGAGTGGCTTCTCCCAGGGCAGCAGAATGGATGGAAGTGAGACTTCCATTGACAGTACCATGGCAGTAAGTGCAGGGTGGGAAGCAGCCAGGCAGGGAGAGGAAGCCTTGGATGAAGGAGCTTGTGTTGATAAACTGTGAGAGTAGGAACGCCCTTGTCTTGGTGCCTGGCTAGGGAAAGAGATGGATGGGATGGGATGGAGATGGCTGAGTCATCTGCAGGGATGCTGTGCTGTTCTCCAGCACAGGATGGGCTCGCTTTTGCAGCTGATGGTGCTGGGCTGACGACAGTGAAACCCCTGAGCTCCGAGCCCGACATCCCAGGGCCAGCTGAGGGCTCGGCTCCCTGTCCCTGTGGCTCAGCAGCTCTCCAGGCTGCTGTGCTGGGCAGTGCTCGGTGTGGTGCTCGCTCGGCCTCTGCTCTGCTGCCTTTCCCAGCCAGAGCCAAAGGATTTCCTGAAGATAAACAGTTCTAGGCCACAGGGTGAGGATTTCTCTCCTGACTGGGTGGATTTCGCTGTTCCAGTATCCTGGTATGAGTGTGCCTGCAAGCCCCAAGGATGAATCTGTTGGTCATTGTAGTACCCAGAGATGAAAATATTCCCAGTGTGGTCTGGGTCATGTGGAGCTGATTTTGGCTGTAGAGCAAGGGGTGAAGTAGGTGATTTCTACTTCTTTTCCCTTTTATCTCCTCCTGCTTCTGTGGAAACACTTGTGTGTAGTACAGCAAGGGGCAGAGTTAGAAAACCACAGCTTTTATGGTTTTGCAGTTGAAAAACTTGGTCTGAGCCTGTGTGAGCGAGGAGCGTGGGGAGGTGCCGGGAGCTCGGGTACCCATTGTGGGCATTGAGGGCACCCCGGGATGCTGGTGCAGAACTCGGGGAGTCCCTGCAGGCTGGGCCTGCCCTCCCATCCCTCCGGTGGCTGTGGTGTGGGAGACAGGACAGCTTCCCTGGGGGAAAGCTTGATCTGGAGGGTGGGTCGGGGCAGCCCCGGGTGCCAGCCCCTGCCTCTGGGGTGCTGTGGTGAGGCACACCCGGCAGGCAGTCTGCAGCCTCTGTCCCTGGAGTGAGGACAGCCAGGCAGCCTTGCTTCCCAGGGCAAGGGGAAGGAACTGCTCTGGGAAATGGGCTTCTTGCCAGTCAGCTGGCAGCCTGGCTCTGAAATGCTGGGAAAACTTAAAAAGGGGCAAAATGTTTGTAGGTGGCAGAGGTTAGAGGAACGTCTGGCCGAGCTGGGATGCGTAACATAGCATTTAGGGTTTTTTTGTTTCTATAACTGAAGAGCTCAGGCTTTCAGAGGACCAGAAAACAACGAGAAAACCAACAAATTATAGCTCTGCTGGGTGATGCAAGCACTGACAATTGCAAACTGGGAGGTTTTTTCCATTTTGCTCTTATTTTAATTTTTGCCAGGCCAAATCACTGCTCTGGAGAGCTTGCTGCCCTGCTAAAATAGCTGCTGATGAACGGACATATGTGCACAGCTTGAGCTGGGGAGAGGAGGGAGGAAGAGTTTTGAAGACAGGAAGACCTCGTTGTATTTGCTTTGTGACCTCTGCAAAACATTTGGCTCTTATTCAAAGTCCTTTCTCTGTTCTCGAGCCTGAAGTGTTCTGTGAGCCTGAATTTTATATGCTGGCGGCATGCTGGTCGAACTTTTCTTCTGGGCTGCCAAAAATAAAGATCTGCTGCCTGTATTTCAAGATGAGCAATGGTTTCATAACCCTGGCTGCCAACAGGGCAGGGAAAAAAGGGATTGAGATGCTGAAAACTTACGATGCTGAAGGTCGGTGGCTGTATTTGAGCAGGAGCAACAGATTTTCCACAAAACAGCAGCACTGAAGTATTGCTGCCCCAATTGATCCCATCTGGGTTTGGCTTTCGGCATCACTTGTGAACCTGACTTTGTACAAGGTGCTGCTGAACAGAAGCTGTGATTGCAGACGTTGTGGCATGTTTGCTGGGAAGATGCAGTACTGCCTGGTTTGAGGGTAGACTGCCTCCAGAAGGAAAAACAAAATCCGTGCCAAAAAAGGTCTTTTCAGCTGTCACCCCTGTCCATGGCACTCCTCAAGTCCAGGATAAGGCTGGGCCCTTCTTTAAATTTATTACCTAGGGAAAAAACCCTCTTGTCTTTCCTCTCTCCACCCTTGTGAAATCTTTCAAGTAGCCTTTTCCCCTGTTCTCTCCACCCAGCCATGTCTCTATCTGTTTTTATCAGTGGCTTTGTTGACTAAGTCAGCTTTTCCAGGAAACACAGCCTAGTTGGGCTCTGCTGTTCCCCAGCCCGTTGTCCTTGGTGAAGGTGATCTTCCTATCAGACCATATGGTGAGGTGGCAGGTCCTTGGGACAGAGGGGACGTGAGGCTGGGCTCTGGCTGGTGCCCCTCGCTTGGCTGCGCCTCCACTTGCGTTAAGGATGGTGTGATCTGGGCCGGTGATGCTGTGCTAGAGCTCACCATCCACTGCTTTATCATCCCCAGGGACGAGGTCTGGGGGTTGAGCCCCATCCATGTCGACTGTGGTGTAGAAAACCCCTTTTCCCATGACTCCTCTTTTGCTCTTGCTGCTTCTTTAGGTCTGGGGGCTCTCATGGTTGCCCTTGCTGCCCCCCACCTTGGCTGGAGCCAGCTTAACCCAGTGGTCACTCCTTGGTGGTCGTGTTTTGTCCCTGGCTGAAACACCAGTGAGAGCTTCAGCCTCAGCACAGGAGAAGGGATCTGGTTTAAATTTCAACCTTCTGTTTTCCCAAGGTACCAGCCTTCCCATCCTGCTTAGGGATGAGCAGCAGAAGTCCTGTCCAGTGGGAAATGAGATCGGGTGCTGTGTGCCTTCAGCCCTTCCTCTTGGACCTATGAGCTCTTAGTATTTCAGATGCAGTGTTGGTTGGTTGTTTTTTCCAAGGTCTGTGCATGTTATTGACCCTTTCCTCAGGCGCAGGGAGAGTGGTGGGGTTGATCCTCGTCGATGGAGTTCTCTCTCTAAATCAGGAGATCTGCCTAAATATGTGGTCGGTGTGGGTAAGCACAGTCTGAGCTGCTGAATTATTAAGGGTTTTCTCAAAGCATTGCTTGTACCCTCATAGAAATGACTAAGGACAAAGAGTCATAGAAAAATTGGCAAGAAGAAATCTCAATTAAAAATATATCGGTTGGACAATGAGGTTGATGTGCTGAGCAACTTCCCCAGGCTGATGGATGTTCTGAGGAGGTTACGGTAAATTTATGGAGGCTTTTTAAAATTGTGGATGTGTTTTCCTTTGTTCTTCTGAGGCTAAATGAAACAGGAGCTAGAACAGGCTGTTTTGGGAGGTGCTGTTATTTTTGCAAGCTTTTTTTGTAAATCAGGTCGCCTTCTCTACTACTTTTATGATAAATGGAACAATACCGGAGCAATTAGACTTTAAACTATTCATGAGATCGAAGCCAAGTAATGTGATTTAATCTTTCTTTTGCATACATTTAATATAAGCTGTGATTTCATTCAAATGTTTGAGCTTTGTACTTGTACTGTATAATTATCTCTGGGTTTAGCAGATGATTTTTTTTAAATGCCTGTGGTTTTTATTAGATCTGTTTTCTATGAGTTATTTGTGTTTACTTTGTGGCTTAAAGTTATCTTCAGCAAACATGAAAGGAGAGGTTTTTTTACTAGTTAGTTCTGGTTTTGGTGCCTTCTGGAACTGTAGTAAATCAAATAGTGGTGGTTTTTTTCTTTTTCTTCTGCTGCTGTTTTTTTTCTGGAAACAGGGCCAGAAGGTTGCACAGACACTTGCTTTCCATATGGGGAATATAATTAAACACTCTGTTTGCAGCTGCCCTAGAAATAGTCCACTTGAAGTGGCTCCTTGTCAGTGGTGACTGCAGAGCACAGGTTCACCTCTCCTGTTGAACTCAGTCTAACTCCATTAATTTTTACCCAGGCTTGCTAATTTTTACCCAGGTTTGCAACTTTTATCCGGTGCCATCTGGGTCCTGTGCGTGGTGATGTGCTGGATTCCCAGGAAGTGGGGAGGGCTGCTGAAGAGGAGCCTCTCCCCACGGCAGGCGGGGGTGTTGTGCTGAGGGGGGACGCTTCTGTGGGGAAAGGGCACCGATGGAGAAGGGGAAAGAGGCACAGAGGGACAGTTGCCTGAACTCAGGCGGAGAATTTGGGGACTGCTGTGGGCTGCAAATGTAATTCTGCCATCTCTATGTAATGCTGCAATAGCTTCAGGTCATCAATATGTTGGGTTATTAATTGTGTCCATGGGCATTTTTACTCCTGACCTGATGCCTTCAAATCATACCTGTTCTTATCTCCTCAAAGAAAAATTTACAGCGAAATGCCAAGCCTCAGGTGATCTTCCTTGGGCATGCAGGTGGGCTTTTTAAGTTTGGGCAGTGTAAGAAAACAGCCGTTATCCCCCCTAATGCCTTGATTTCAGAATTGCTGCTTCTGGCAGTACGTGGGCTTTATGAAGGGTGCAGGTAAGGGAAGGCTGGCTTACACCAAAGCCTTTCACAGAAACACAGTCCCGTGTGGATTTCTGCCTGCCGCGAGAAGGGCGGTGCTGCAGCAGCAGCCCTTTGTCCTGTCCAGCGTGTCCCGCATCCATCGGTGCCTGTTGATCCCTATCGATCAGTAAGGATCAATAATACTGATCTCTGCCGCCGGGCACCTGGACCTGCCCCAGGGCAAAGCCAGGGCGGGCAGCCAGCTGCCAGCAAGCCTCGCTTGCCTCATCTTTTATCTCCTATGATTTGTGTTTGACTCCCTGGCTCTTGTTTTCCAGCTGAGCTCCTTCAGGGGAAATCTGGTTTGGATGCCCTGCCGAAAGGTTGATTCGCGGATGGGCTTGGTTAGGCGCTGGGGGAGTGGAACAGGAACTCTGAACTGAAGCTTGAAATATTGCAGGAGAGACCTGTGTCTTTGGGGCTGCTCTTCAGGTGATGCAGACAGGATAGTGGCTCTGCTCAAAAATGCCTCCCTCCCTCCTTCCTCTCAGTTCCCGGTGTCTGCAGTGTCCCCCGGTGCTGCTGTGTCTGCCAGCTGCTGGGAGCTCTTCTGGGTTGCAGGGACGCGACACGGCAGCTGGGTCTGTGGTCACTGGCCGGCATCCCCAAATCCTGCAGCCTTGGTGGGAGAATGCAGCGTGCCTTCCCTGGCCCTGTCCCCACAGCGTGACCAGTCTGACACTGCTAATCCCTGCAAGCAGCTCAGCTTCTCCCAGTGCTCACACAACACCACGCCTGCGGCCGAGGCAGGTGAGAAGGTGCCTATGAGGGGAGTGCAATTGTTTATTTTCTTGAATAATCCTTTTGGCAGGCTTGGCTCTAAGCAGCAGGAGAAACTCTGGCATTTGCCTGCACCAGCTCACTCCAGTGCTGTGGACTGTGGGCTTTGTAGAACCCCACCAGGCAATGAGGCAGCTGCTTGAATTGTATCCAAGTAATATTTTCTTTTTTTTTTTTTTTGCCATCAGAATTAAGATTTTTTGATGAAAGGCAGTTGGAAAAAGCCGTCTAAATCCTCTCCCTGCTAATCTGCATATTTTATAATTTTCCCAAAAGCCTGGCAGTTATTCCCTAAATCTCCCTCTAAGTCTCCGTTGAGAGCCGTTATTAAGACGTAGCAATCTATTAGCGACCCGGCCGGGCCCGGGCTGGGCTCGTCAGAGCGAGGCCTTTAATTGCTGAGCTCAGGCAGCAGCTCCTGCTGCAGGCAGCTGGTGTGCGCTCGCTTTCTGGGCGGTAGAGAAGAGAGAGATGTGGCGTGAAGCCTTCCAGCTTGTCGCGAGGCTGTGGGAAGGTGTGACACCGTGGGGTGGTTGAGGGAACGGGAAATGAAATGCTGAGTGCTGGGAGCCTGGTTAGACCGCGGAGGGAGAGAGGGAGGGATGGAGGGCTTCTCCCTTTGCTGCCATGCAGAGGGCTGGGGTGCTCCCGGGAGTTACGGTGTCACTGTTACCTCATCTCTGTAGGTGATGCTTCTGGAAAGTAGCTGAAGGGATGTGAGGATGAAAGCCCTCCTAGGAGCTCGTGCTGATAACTGTGTGGCTTGGTCAGCCAACACACCACACCTGCGTTTGAGTTCTCCTCTGCTCTGAGGCTTCACACACACCGTGTTTTCTGTGGCTAACTGTGGATAGTCAGGAAATCCTCGTGTAGACTTTTCCAGAAGTGCTTTAAGCAGAACTTTGTGGTTTCCGTGCCAATGCGTGCGATTGGCAAACCCTCGCCCTGCTCCTTCCCAGCGCCGTGCCAGCGGCGCGGGCAGGGGAAGCTGTCGCTTCCTCCCTGTGCTGGAGGGATGCTCGGCAGGCACGCCTGGCTCCGGGTCCTGGACGGGGCGCCGTGGGGACACCTGTCTCAGCTACCTGGGCCTGCTGTGGCGTGGATGGATGGCTCTGCCTCTCGCTCCTGGGGCACAGGTTGGTGAGACCCGCCCTGGCACCTCCCGAATGCAGCAGATACATCAGGGAGCCGCTTTTGGGTCTAGTTTCTAGTTTGGAAGGGGTGCTGCTCACTGCTGCGGGCGGAGGTGGTGCGGCTGGGAGGATGGTGGCATTCCCTAGCTGGGAGTGTGTGCCAGCCCTAGTTTGGGGGCTGGTGGAGGTGGTCACTGCTGGGACTCTGGTGGCTGCTGCTGGCTCTGTTGGGAGGTGCAGGGACACTGCACAGGGCATGAGAATCTTCCTTCTCCTCCTCTAAGCATCAGCCACTGGAGGTGTGAGGATGGCTGTAGTGAGTGGTCAGCACGCCTCCCCAAGTACAGGCATGGTGTAAAAACACTTCTTTAATTAAAGATGTTGCAGACATGGGTGGGAAACACAGGAAAGGAAGAGCTGCTGCTTCCTTTGGGCAGATCCTGCTCCTGGTGCAACAGGATCAATGCAGCTGTTGCTGCTCCAGGTCCACTGGTTTTAGATGTTTAAATTTGTTTTTGACGCTTTCCTCAAGCAGCAGTTAGTCCCAGGCCTTGCTGTCTTAGCATGTTTTTCTTCAGAGCACCTTTTCTCTAGCTGGGTTTTGTTTTCACCTTGCCAAGCTGCCTGCGATGAACCCTTTGGACAACGGGGTGCTGAGCCAGATCCAGGGAACTCCAGGAGCATCCGTCTGCAGCAGGCTGAGCCTGTGCTGGGCAGCTGACACAGGACAGGGATCTGGCATTTTTGTCACCTGCTCTGGTGAGGTTTCAAAGCAAGCTGTAGGCTTGAGGATTAGTCTGACAGAGTGGAGTATGAACAGCATCTGCTGGTGTTTTAGCAGCCCTGCTGCCTGCTAATGCCCTCGAACCATAGACTCTGACAAATGTCTTTCCCTATTCATGTTTTAAAATTAAAAACCTTCACTCTAAGGAAACCTTACCCTGGTCTAACATCACTCTTTCCTCCCACTCCTCTTCTCCCATTTGCTCTTAGCGGGCATTTTAAATTCCCTGTGTAATTTTAAGTTCAGCATCACAAAATGCTTCCTGGTGCCAGCCAGGTCTTCTCCCTTGGCTGTGAGCATGTGTGGCAGGGACACTTTGTTATTTGGGAATCTGGAAAAGGGGAATCTGGACAGAATGAAAAGCTAATTTTTAAACTGTTGCACAGTTCTGCTGGTTTTGAAAACAATTTTCTGATCCACTGAGAAACTTGAGTGTGCTGGGCAGGCCAGGGCTGGAGGCTGATAGGGATAGAGCTCACAGAGCTGCCTCATCCGCTGAGAGCTTCCAATGGGCTGCGGGCACTGGCAGGGACCTGCCTGTCCTCTGCTTTGTCACAGGTTAGCAAAGGTTTTAAAAGAAGTTACAAGAAGTTGGAAATTCGATGTTTAAGAGTTACATTGAAGTAGAAGAGCCCTGGTGCTTTGGTGCATTCAGGTATTTGTTTACTGTGTGTTAACATCCTCTCTCTTGGATCGGCGGATCTGGCTGTGATTTGTGGGGTGCTGTCACCTCCCCAGGGTAGCCTGGAAGGGCCGTGGGGTGGCTGGGTCTCTGCTAGAGCCCCGTGTTGCTGATCACAGGTGTCTTGTGGCTTCGTGCAAGGGCTGCTGTCCTCCTGCAGAGCATCCCTGCTTCCCTGCTGAGGTTATTCCGCTGCAATTCCCCTCATCCTGTGGAGCAGTGGGGCTGTCATCAAGCCCCCATGACATGAGGTTTGCATTCACTTGTGACATCTCATTCTGCTTTAAATTAAACCTCCAGCAAGCCCAGCTGGCTTCCCAGTGCCCTGTGTCCTCTTGAGGAGTTTGTGATGTGAAACTGTCTGCTTCATTATTCGTGATTTTAGCTGAGATTTTTAAATAGCAGAAGTAGACCCTTTTAGTTTTTTGAGCTAAGTACTAAATCTGTGTGTGCCAGAGTGGTGGTGAGACATTTTGCATGGGCTTGAGGGTTGGACAGAAGAGTGAGTGTAAGGGAGGGTGCAGTTTCCATCGTCCTCCATGCAGTAAATAAACCCAAAGCTGAAGGATTCTCCGGGTCAGGACTAGGAATAGATGTGTAGATGATAAATTACATTCCTAATGACTTGAAGTGCTTGGTAAAGACACACTCTCCTTCAAGAAGGAAGAGTAAGCTGGCAGGGGCTGCCCAGAGAGGCAGCAGCTGTCCTGCATAGGGCAGGAGTGCAGTGACCTGTCCTGTGGGCTGTGGGGTGTGGGGTGGGCTGTGGTCCTGGGAGCTGATGGCTGAGCAAAGGCGTTTCAGGCTCAGCATGGCCTTGATTCTGCTAAATGACCTTGTGTGTTCTTCCTCATTCTCCGTGCTTTGGCTGGGGCAGAGAGGTGAATTTTTGAGTTCCAGCTGCCTTGTTTCCAACAAACAGCACGGTGCATTGAGAAGCTGGAAGCTATTAATGGGAATATGGAAGTTAATTTGAGCTGAAAGCTGTTTTTCCCTTTTCCTGGCTGCCCCGACAGTGTGCTGGGGAGGAGAAGCGGGTGGGGACGCGCACCGTGGTGGTCGGGCACCGGCCCGTTTCGGACACGGAGGCGTACGTGGCACAGAAGTTCTGCGACAACAGGATCGTCTCCTCCAAGGTGAGCCCACCCTGCTTGTCCGGGGCCATCGTGTGCGGGATTCCCTTCGTGTACTCACCCTCCTTTTATTTGGTGGTGGATTTTGAAACTCAGACTCTGAATTCCTCAAGGGTGGGTGCAAAGGTGCTTCTGTGAGTGGAGCAGCCTGGTACAGCCCTTACGCACAGCTCTGGTCTCCCTCTTGGTCCTTTTTTTTTTTCTATCCTATCAATGCCAGTGGGGGCGTGTACAAGTTCCTTTCTTGTAGGCTGGATGAGAGCAAAGCACATGAACACATTGATTTTGTGGGGTTGGGGGTTTTTTTTGTGTGTTTTTTAAAGTTTTCTGGCATTCCCTTTGGGGAAGAAAAGACAGGTTAGGTATAATACAGCATGAGGTAACATCAACTCAAATTTGCAAAAGGGAGTGGCATTATTTTATAAAGGGACACAAAAATATGATTCCTTTTTCTTGGTTCTGTGGGATTTTTCTCTCTTGAGATAGGACAAAAATAACCATGCTCTGTTTATCCCTTTGCATGAGAGAGGGGGAAACATTCATATGGTATTAATGCAGCTTTTGTTTATGGTGGAAAACTGTGATGACACCCATCTGCCTTCTGCTAAGCTTTTTTCCATGACATTCATGAAGCTATTTCAAAAGATTTGAAGCCAATTCGAGTAAAATATCAAACAAGTGGCATTCCATATTGTCAACACAGCTGGATACGTATCCCAGTGCTTAGGATTCATGATGCTCAGCATACGCTTAGGCGTCAGTTTTGCTGTACTTGAGCTGTAAGGGAGTTTTTCCCTCTCCTTTCTTTCTTTCTACATCTTGGATCTTATCTGTTTTTGTATGTCTGGGTTTATTTTTGGGAAAAATTAAGTCTGTCCATGTTTAATTTGTGTAGCATTCCCATTGACGTTTCCCTGGCACACAGGAGGGGCCTTCAGTGAGAACACCTTCCCCCGTCTCAGTTCCCTCTCTGACAAATGGCTTGCTTTAGCACTAATTTTAGTTCTTCCTTGATTTATTTTTGAGTCTTGTGTCCTTGCTCTTTTTTTCCATCTATATTTGCTGGGTCTGGGACCTGACCAGTCTCTTTTATAATTAAATGGACGTTGGTCTTGAGACTTGGCTGCTTATGCTTTTTTATTCCAGACAGACTGAAAGATAGATATTAGACCTATTATTTTCTGTGTTGTTCTTAAATTCCACATGCTTTCCAAAGTAAATGATTTAGCAGCCTTCTTAAAATGATAATGAAGCACAACCTAATACTGCATTTGTATGGGCAGCTCTAAGATGGTTTTGGGAATTTGGAAAAAGTATATCCGCTGTGGGTTATGTCGTAATGAAATCTCGTGTCTACAAATGTCCACAAACTCCTGACTGTTCGGTGCTCCAGCAGAGAGAGCTGGAGCTGGAAGCTGCAGCAGGAGCTCGGTGGCATCTGAGCATGCAGCTGCATTGTATGGGTTTGGATCCGGGAGCTGGGTCTGCCTGGAGCCCTCCAGGGCCGCCCGGCCGCGCTTGCCCGGCCG
>VWPU01021874.1:0-28862 GCA_013398955.1 Callaeas wilsoni | reverse complement strand
CGCCAGCCCGGCCCCGGCGGCCTGAGCCCTCGGCCCCGCTCCCAGCGGCCTGCAGCCCCCGCTCCGGCCCGCCGCGGCCTGAGCCGTCAGTCCCGCCCGCTCCTCCGCGCCGGCGCTGCGCCGCCGTTGGTCCCGGGCAGCGGCACGGGTTTGGTAGGAGTACCGAATCTTAACGTGGCTTTTTTGTGTGTGGCTGCAGAGCGGCAGCAGCTGGTGTTGGCAGGTCTCCAAAGCTTTGGTGATGGGGTGTGTTTGCCTAAAGTTAGGGAGAAGGGGGAAAAAAGGATATGCTATATGGAAGTTACTCAGGGATGTTTTGTGCCTACGGGAGGTCGTGATAACTTTTGGAAGCTTTGTCCTGCTGCGTTGTTGTTTCTAAAGGTTAATGTGCCTGCTGAGGTAGAATTGCCTGTTAAGATGAAGTGCAAGAAATGGGAGTGGGTACAGAACACCGAGCGTGTTTTATTGGTGGATTTCAGTGACTTAGAAAAATACCCTTGTTTTATGAACTACTTTAAAAGTACTGTTCATATCACTGACTCATCTTAAAAACTTCCATGGCGTTTGTGTTCTGCCTAAAGTGGCTTCTGTCCATTTTGTTCCTGTATTAGCTCTTCCAACGTGGATTCTGATGTTTTTAAGGCAGTTTTGCGACTTGTGTTCCATAGTTTTATCGGTAGTGCTGTGTGATATAAGTCTACAAATCAGAAAGTGATGGGTTTTGGGTACAGTGATAAATACCAGCATCCTGAAGCTCCAGCGGTCTGCTGGTTGGAGTTAGTGAGAAGGTGCATTGCTAAACTGAGTGCATCTCCTATCTCCTGATCAGGATGACAGCAGGACTCGTAAGGCTTGGGTATTCCATCATCCTTGTTATAAACAAAGCAGGGTGCTGAATCTCAGAATGACGTCACCTGGAAGTTGGGGTTGTTATTTATTATGTTGCCATAGGTGGAGGATTTCTACTGGAGTCCTGTACAAGAAGAGCATTTCTCTACTTGAAGTTTAGAACTTGGTTACAAATGATGAAAGCTGTGATTATTATTTAACACAGGTTTTGCCCTTTTTTGTCTTTTTCCGAGAGGTGGACAACTGATGGAACATTCCACTAGGAAGAATAAAACTGTTCTTACAAGGTAGTTTGCACAGATTAGACTGAGACCCACACGGAAAAATATCTCAACCATCAGTGACTGGGAACACTTGAGAACTCCTGAATGATTGCTTGAGGTAACTCACCAAAAATATTTATTTAAAAAAATGTGTGGGGCAGGAAGGACTTATTGCACAAGGCTGGGAACTGTTTGGGTTGGCCTTAGGAAATGCAAGACCATGACAGCTGAATGAGGTGCCCCAAACCAGAATTTCTTTATTGCCAACGGTCTGTGATGAGTCATTTGCCGTTAATGGGTCTGTGGCAGGCAAGTGGGCATGAAAGGGGAAAACCAGGGAAGAGAAGAAAAGGGGAAGGGAATGCAGTTGTTTGGTGTCACAATCTTGCCACTCAACAGTGAACAGTTTTCAGGGCAGCGAAGGGTGAGATGGGGAAAAAAGGGCTACTGAATTCTTATGGGACAGACACAAATACCAGTAATATTCCCAGGCCTTTGAAGGGATTTGTGAAAATCTTGCAGGTGAAAAAGTGTACAAGGGAATTCTGGGACTGCGTAATTTTTTTGTACATAAAGGAAAGGTGGATGATGCTGTCCCGTTCATAGTGAGATGGGGTGGTTTGGAGAATAACAGCTACTAGGAAGGAGAAGAAAGAGGAACAAAAAAGAGAAGTGTTTAAACATGGAGAATGTTATCCCTTGCGGATTGAATGGTGGCTGCAAGGAGTGTTTGAAGGGTGCAGAAGCACAGATGTGAAAGTTTAATAGCTGTATGTACACATACAGTAAAACAACGACTATGTCCTTGAGGGGAGGACCAAAAATTAGCTTGTTTTCTAAGGGCTGGGGTGAACTCGATAAATTGGTACCATTTTATCAGCATCATTCACATGAAGAACATTTCTCTTGTGGATGCAGTTATAACTGATATTGTGTGCTCATACAGATAACCAGTTTGCAGAACAGAACAGTCTAGGTTGATAGAGGTGTCTTTTATCAGCTAAAAAAAGCTGCGTACATGGGGCTTTTAGCCTTAAAATAACAGCTTTTGTCCCCTTTATAAGCAGCAGAACTGACTGCTGCTAAGGCATCCAGGCTTAGATGTGTTGGAGGGTGGTGCTTCTCTCTTGCTACACCATTTACCTTGCCAGGAACTTTTCAGCTGTTAGTAATAGTTAATTATAGCTTAACCCCCCCCCAGTTTTATATTTTGTGAGTGATGCCTTTGCATTTTACCTTGGTCTAGTGTTTTTTCTTCTCTAAGCTTTTCTGTTTCTCTTTAGGCCTTGGAAGGAAAACATTAAGGCTTTACATTTCACAGTCAGCTCTCTTAAGCAGCTATGGAAATAGAAAAGGAACACATTTATATTACCCCAACAGGTAAGTAATATATTCACTTGTTTTGGTTTCTTTTTACTTAAAATTGCTTAGCTGACCAGAAGTTTTCTCTGTAGAAAAAATGTATCACCTGATAATTTTTTTACAATACTGGTTAAAAAAAAAATCAAAAACTTACAGAATAGTTCTTTCAATTACGTATCATAGAATCCTGGTCTATTGTGTTTATTTAAAATTTATTAAAATAATAGAGTTAGAATTTCTGTAAGTTACTGGATAGTAGTTGCACTTGTCTCTTTATCATCTGAGTGCAAGTAGTGCTGCCGTGAAGAAAAGAATAAACTTAAAAGTAAAATCTGTAGGTGTGTTTAAGAGGTACAAATTCACTTTTATGCAACCATTTACCTTAAAATTAGGGGAAACGAATGTTGAAGGGCTTGACTGGAAGTGGGCTGATGTGGGAAAAATTTAGGAAGTACATGTTAGCGACTGCCATGAAATGCACTGTTTTGTCTATATCACACATTTCTTTTATGATGCTTAGTCAGGATAACACAGATTCATGTTGTTTTCTGTATCTTCCAAAGGTTATGGTGGTCTGCACTGGCTCTTTCAGGTCAAAGAGGTTTTAAATGTTTTTCAGAATAATGTATATATATATATGTTAAGATGGTGGGTAATGCATTTGAGGTGGCAGTATACTCCATATGATTTCTGATATTTAAGCAGAATTAGGTTAATGCAGAAGACACCTTGGGTCTCAACATTTTAGAATTGTATTTGGATAATAGGTGGAAAGCTGCAGGAGTGCTGGGTTGACTGAACTTGGACAGTTTAAATTGGTAGAAGGCTTTGTTAATGAAAGTAGCACCGTAAAAGCACAGATTTTAAGTGAGCCTGCTAGGCTTAATGGCGGGGTAATGAGATAAATTTGGATAACTTCTTATAATATATAGTAAGCAAAGTATTAAAGTTGGTTGAAGACTGTTACTGCCTATATATGTATATGTTACATGATGTGAAAATGAGAAGCTGGAAGGAAGATCTGCACCATTTTATAGGTTTATTTTATTTTATTTCATAAAGTTTTGGAAAACAGTATATGTGTTCAGCCTGTTTCTTCAAGCCTAACTAGGTAACTAATAGTGGAGGGCCAGTTAGTTACCATATTATGGAGAAAGAGGTTGCAGCTGGAAGTGACAGTGTTATATACAGAACAGTTTAGTAGTGCAGTGAGAAGTATTAATTCTTATGGGTTGGAAGTTTCCTGTGGAAGGTTTCCTTTAGTCTTGAACCTGAGATCAGGATTGTGTAAGGAGGTTGGACTGTAGCCTCCCCTTTAATCCTTAGCTGTCAGAGTCAGGACTGACTTGTGTTGATTGTTGGCCATTTTCTTTGGAAACTGAGAAACAAGTGGTCATTGATGAGTGGAGTTTCTGAACAGCCAGGTCTCAGGTCTAAACTGGAGAAATTCATGGGAGACTGAGCATGAAGACGAATTCGAGTGCATTTGACTGAGTGGAGCTGGTTCTTGCTGATGGGGTCTCCTGGGGAATGAGAGGAAGGAAACCTGTTTGAGTTTGCTCTTTTTTTCCCCTCTGTTAGCTTTATGCAAATCTCTCATTGTTTTATTAAAATGTTAGACAAACAGAGAGAGCTGCTTGTGAGAAATCTTTTCCTGGATGTGATGCATGCTTTTCTTTTTTAGCTTGCTGCAAGCATAAAAGGAATGCTTTTGTGGGAGTAATGAGTGGAAAGATGAAGCTTAGCCTGGAAGGGCTGCATTATTGCTCAGCTGTAGCATTCACATCTGTGAACACTAGGATCTAAATGTTATTTCTTTAATCACAAAGGAGGCAGTTCCATCAAAGTTTGCTCAGTTTGCAGTGTAATATCCTCTTTGATATTGGTAAATACTTGGAGACTGGCAATATTTTATTAGTGCACTTTGCTTTCAAAGCAATTTTTCATGAACCTGTTTTGAAGTGAAAAAACCATAATTCTGAGAAGTATTGCCAAATGCATGTTGCTAATGAGAAGGTATCAGAATGGTGACTTAATACGTTAGCTAAGTTCAAACGTAAATTTTGAATACTCTTCATATTCTGGGTTTGTGGCAGTGAGCTTTTCTGAAAAGCAGCTTCTTCTGAGTGCCCTCTTATTGCCCTGCTCGTGTTGGGGCAATGGTTGTGTCTTTAGGACTCCACTCAGTTCTCAAGAAACAGAGAGCTGTGACTGTTCTCTTTGTGCGTGTGTCTTCCGATTTGCAAGGACTCCCAGGGTACTCAGTGGAACGTAAATAGGTTCTCAGGTGCTTTTTCTTTTTTTTCTTTTTTTTAGTCTTGATTAGTTAAGAAGGGGAAGAATAGCTTGTGAAAACTTTTGTTTATAATGCTCTAAAATAAGACATTCTGCTGAACTGCACAGTGCAAGTAGGGGACAACTTAACTTTGAAATAAGACGTTAGACATAAACAATAAATGTGTATTAGCTGCCTCAGAGAGTGAAGTTATTGCACTTCTCAGTGCTTTGAGATATTTGCAGATCCTTAAGTTGTGAGAGTTTTTTGTTGGGTACAAAACAAACCTATTATATTTGATTGTGTTGTGTTTAGAAACAGTCCTGACAGAAGCTACAGTGAGGGACAAGCCGTAGAGAAGAGAGATCCCACTGATTCAAAGGACTATGTATTCCATGAGTCTTCATTACCAAGCTCTCCAAGCTTTGTATTGAACAGCATTTTTCCCCCATAACTTTAAAAACTAAAAGTAGTGATGTTTTATGCCTAAATTGTTGCTTTTCCTGCTAGTGAGCTGTGTTTGAAATTCCTCGAATTGAGTAAGGGGAATGTTGGTTGATGATTTAGGGAGTTAATTTCACTTTGGTGACGAGTCTTCTAACATTAGTGAGTTCCTACAGAATTTACTGTATTGGCAGTTTCATTTGTTTCTAAATCAAGAGAAGAGTGGGCGGAGTGAGAACGAGGCACTTAGATCTAATGCGCTGAGCACTTTTGATAGTTTTTTGTTTAACAAGGGTGGGGTTTTCTGTGGTTTACGTATTTATGTATGGTTTTATTTATTTGGTTTCCAACTCTTGACATCTGCTCTGTTTAGATTGTGGATATTTTGTGCAGGGGAATAAGGAACTCCTTACTACTGCAGTATGTAGACATATCTTAAAAACAACGTGTGCTTTAACATTCTTGAAAACAAGTGTTCTATATAATGTGATAATCCTTTCTAAATGCAGTGTGTTTTGGTATTCTAACATAAAACTGTTTAAAACGAAAAGATTTTTTTTCTGTCTTCTTTTTAGAACTTGAGAATCTAAATGATGCTCCATTTTCTGGTGATGAAGAAAATGGTGGGTCTGAGGAAAGAAAAACTGAAATCAATGGAAATTGGATTCCTGCAACTTCAATTACTGAAGCCAAAATAAATGCTAAAGCAAAGAGGCGGTTGAGGAAAAACTCTTCTAGGGATTCTGGGAGAGGAGACTCCGTTAGTGAGAATGGAGAGACACTGAAGATTGGAGTTGTACCAACGAGCCCAAAGGGGAAACTCCTGGACAGGCGATCCCGGTCTGGAAAGGGAAGAGGTCTACCAAAGAAAGGTTGGTGTAGCTTAGTGAAGAGAGTACAGTGAGAAGGATAAAGATTTGTTCAAAGCACAATACATTTTTTTCTGCTGGAAATGATTTTCATAAACCACAATCTCTGTGAAGGCATTTGGCCCTTTATGTTAGTGGGTGGCAATAGCAGGTGGCAGCAAATGTAATATGTCTGTGATCAATCAACATCTGTCTTTGAGAGAAGTATCTTTCCTTAGCAGACTTAATACACAAATTTGAACTATTGGTGGTTCACAGGACTGCTACTAATGCAAATTTAAATCATGGTTATATTCGAAAGTACAGTTTCAACCTTCAGTAATTCTTTTGCAGTTCCATACTGCTTCTAGCGTCTTACTGGCAAGTGATGAAAAGTGGCTGAGGAAGTGGGAACTTGTCAGACAAACACACCCTTTTCAGCATATATTGTTAGTCAGGAGATGGTCTCAAGCAGTGATAGATCACTTTGAAGTAAAAGAATGTTGTGTTGAACTCAAAAGTGTTGCTTGTAAACTGGTGGTCCTTATTTACTCTCCCATATTTTGCCAGGTGGAGCAGGAGGTAAAGGAGTTTGGGGGACACCAGGTCAAGTGTATGATGTGGAAGAAGTAGATATTAAGGATCCTAATTACGATGATGACCAGGTATGCAAATAGTTTCTTGCGGTGTTGGTTTATATTTCCTTTTATCAATTTCAGTGGCCTTGTGAGTTAACATGAATGTCAGCCTGGCTACACAAAATGCTCATTTTTATGCTCAAGAATAGATTCTTGGCTAGTAAAAAGTCAGCTGGTGTAGAAGTCACAGTGTAATACTCACAAATCTTATCCCCAAGCCTTCTTTCTGTGCCTGAGTAAGCAGCATCCCTTTCCCAGGTGTGCTCTCCACTGCTAGTTCCCATGGAGGTGGATGTTGCAGTGCTGCTCCATATTGTACACAGGCACTGTGTTAAAAATGCAACACAGATTTGCCTCAAGTTGGGAGTTTAGTGGGGACAGTATCCTTCGCAGATTTTTCTCTTCCCTGTATTCCCAGCCCGCCCAATGTCTTGTCTGCTTGGTATAAACACTTCATGAAGTTGATAGCTTGGATATTTTGTTAACATATATTTATTTAGAATATGTTACAGAAGATTGTATCTTACAGCCGTATTACTGGGGGAAGGGGAAAGAAAGCAAAGCTTGTTGAGCAGAGGGGTTTTCTATGATTGAGAGGGAAATGCTGATTACAAACACAGATTGCTAAAGTCTCTGAGACCAATACAATTGCAAGACTCACTATAAGTACATTCTGTATGACATAAGCAGAACAATGGCGGTGTCCTTTGAGTAGAGGCTGTTTGCTGAAAGAATGGTATGTGGGAATATCAAAACCTTCTTCCAGGATCAATTTTCCCTAAAATTCGACACTCTTCATTAACAGAAGTAGCCATTATACATGGATCTGACAAGCGCATAGAACAAAGTTTAATTAAGAATGAACGTTCTGTGTAACTTTGGTATGTGGAAGGATAGGTTTTTTGATTTCTGCTATACTTCTTGATCATGAAAAGTTTCTTTCCATTAAACATTAGTTGAAAAATGTCTTTGCTCATATGTCTTTGTTCAGCTCTGTAGTATTGCTCTGAATGTTGCTTCTGTAGGTGCAGAGTAAGGAACTGAATTAGAGCAGGGAGATCTGGTGCTGCTGGAACTCTGCAGGACAGGTGATACATGAGGCAGTTGCTGTGTGACTCTTTTTTCCCTTAGGGAGTATCTTTGCTCAGAAATATGCTGAAAATGCCTTTCCTGTGATTTGTGCATGGCACCGCCTGTCTGGTCACACTGTCACTAAGGAAGAGGGAACAAGGCAGGGTTCCTGCCAGGGACGGGAGTGCCACTTGCAGGGGAAAGTGTTGTGGTGTAGCCAACTCTGCTGGGCTGGGACAGGAGCTTCTGTCGCTCTCCCTTCAGTATGGAGGCACTTGACCTTTGCTCCTGTGCTGTCAGTTGAATCCTAGAACAGAGTTTGGTGTGTTTACCATTGTTTAACAGTAAATTCAGCCTTTCAGTTGAATTCAGCTAACAGTAAATTCAAAATATGAAGAAGTATGACAATGAGCCAGCATTATCCACACTTTAATAGTGGAGACAGAGTCTAATGTTTTTTGGCAGAATATTGACTACCAAGAGCAAAGCATTAAAGATTTAAAAAAATCTTTCTTGATGCTATTATTGCTGCATAAGGTGCAAGAAGAGACAGTAAGGATATCTGCTTTTGTCTTTTAAAACAGGAGAACTGTGTCTATGAAACAGTAGTTTTACCGCTTGATGAAAGAGCATTTGAAAAAACTTTAACACCAATCATTCAGGAGTATTTTGAACATGGAGATACTAACGAAGTTTCGGTATGTTATGTGCCTTTTTATTTCTTTGTTTTAGGGGGCAAAGCTGTAGCATACAGGGTAATGCAAGTGCTAGCTATGAATGAGTTTATAGAGATGGCAAGAAATGTACTATAAGAATACCCAAGCAGTTTTATTAATTACATGAGCAGAAGCATATATGTAATTGTATAAATATAAGTACATAAATATTTATTTGAGGTCTGTTTATATATTTGAATAATAAAAATTGCAAAATCTCATTGTTTTGTTTTTCAAATCTTATCTAGGAGATGCTGAAGAATTTAAACCTTGGTGAAATGAAATACAGTGTGCCAGTGCTGGCTGTTTCCTTGGCATTAGAGGGGAAGGCTAGTCACAGGGAGATGACATCTAAGCTTATCTCTGACCTTTGTGGGACAGTAGTAAGCAAAACTGATGTGGAAAAATCCTTTGATAGACTGCTCAAAGAACTACCTGAATTGGTGTTGGATTCTCCCAGGGCACCGCAGGTATATTTGTAAATCTTTATGCCAGTTGTCAAAGGCTTTTTGTGGCTAAAATAGATCAAATAAACTGAAATAGACTCTGTATTTTAAAAAATATCCATTGATTTTCTTACTGTCTGTAATCCTCTCCCAATTACCCAGGCTGTGTTTTCACTTTGAAACAGCTCATTTAAATAAAATCTGAAAACCAAGCACATTATCATCTACTTAGAACTTTGAAATTCAGCATTTAATTAAAAATGCTTCTGTTTTGTTGCAGTTGGTGGGCCAGTTCATTGCTAGAGCTGTTGGAGATGGGATCCTCAGCAGTACCTACATAGATGGCTACAAAGGCACTGTGGATTGTGTCCAAGCTCGGTAATTTCCTTGCTTTCTATATAGAGACAGTTTTCTATTCCAAATGTCCAAGATGATGATCAGGAATTTACAGCTTCAGAATAAATCATGTAGTTCTTTAACTTTTTTTTTTTAAATTTAAAATGAAAAAAACCTCCACAAAATCTGCAACAAAACCAACAAAATCCAGAATGACTCAAGTCAGAGGAGAAATACTGAGCTCTGAAAAATGTATTAATACATTTGAATTCAGTTTGTCAGGTTTGTTGTCCAGCTTATGTTCGAGGGTGAAAAATGAGCTGAAACAAGAAGTGGTTATAGAAGGTTTTGTCTTAGAAAAAGCTTTAATGTGATTAATGGATAAATATAGCATCAGGACAGCTGCTGTAAATATGTTGTGAAATACACAAGGGATTAACTGTTTTGCCTTACAAAGGTTTGAAGCTTATGCAGTGATTTCCGAGACTTTCTCTGTAATGCTCTATTTGTTGAGAAGTACAATTGTTTTCCATGTCGGTGTGAGAAGTTTGAAGGAGCAGTCTCTGACAAAGAGGGATGTTTTAATAATGAGTCATGTTTTATTTTTTTTACCCCCCATAAGTGTATGTTTCAGGCTTGATTTGGAGGTGCTGAACTCTTGTGTCTTCCAGGAGTTGCATTTGCAATGATTATAGTTGGGCATTTTCAGAAGGAAGAGCAGTTCTTAGCTGACTACCTTGGGCACTCAAATTGAGAAAATTGTCTGTCACTTCTACAAATGTGTCCTGTGATTTGAAGAATTGTAGTCTGCATTCTGCACATCTGGGATGCTTTGCTGTCTTTGTTATTTCTTGGCCAGTCTTTCCTGCTCATTAAATCTTGGTGAATAGAGTTATTGTTATTGGCTTGCCCCCAGCATGAGGACTTTGAGAACTGTTCCTCCTTTACGCAGATGGTACATACTGTATCCGAAACTACTTTTATTTCACCTTATTTCCCTTTTTATTATTTTTTCAATAAACTGGCAGGCATCCCTCACTTGTGCCATTTTTCCAACTACGTGTTTACCTTCTGAAGTGGCTTTTTTGGCTTAAATTCTAGAGGTTTCATAATTCTTCAGACCCAAATGGAAAATAGTATTTCAGTAGAAAAACTGTTCTGGAGTGTGGCAGCAACTCAGGCCTTTTTTGTTTGAGATCCACCTGTCAAGCTGCATTCTTGGAGGAGCCTGGATGCAATCCATTTCTGCATAAGAAAATGTTCAGCTGCTTTTTGTGAGGATGTTTCAGGTTCTGCATTGGTGATTCAATCGACTGCCATTGCAGGGTTGTTACCTGTCCTTACCCATGGTACGACCAGGAGTGTAAAGGTGACAGAAGGACAATGTGGGGAGCTTTTTTTCTGTTTTTTGGATCTGGATGTTTCCCGTGGCGCTGATAACCCTGACCTCTTCCCAAAGATCTGGTAGCTTAGTCTGAGGAGAAATGGCCATGGGGGAAGTTGCAGATGCATTTAATGAAGTTCCGTAATCAGGTTTTAAGCACTGACTTTGCCTTTAGAGCTGCACTGGACCGAGCCACGGTGCTGCTGAGCATGAGCAAGGGAGGAAAGCGCATCGACAGCGTGTGGGGGGCAGGAGGGGGCCAGCAGTCTGTGAAACACCTGGTCAAAGAGGTAATGACTAAACTCCCCTCTCTGCAGTTGGCTCTTGGTCTAAGCTTACTTCGTTTGGGGTAGAGGAAAGAGAGACATGTATCCTGTACTAAAATGATGTCTAATGTCGGGAGTGTTGGTTTTGTTTTGTTGTTTGGACTTTCTTTTTTATATAATTGATTTAGATGAAGTAGTTTTTACAAACTGATGTAGATAATTTCGTTGTAGTATTTGTCACTGGTGTGAACGTGCTAGTACAACATTCTGTATTGCAAGTATATGTTTATTTTTGCTTTAAGTAAAACTTGTAAGCATTTAGCTTTTTAAGACCTCACAGTATAAAGTGATGAAGTAATTAAAAGAGCCAAGATGAAACTGGCTAAACTAGATGAACTATTATTTTTTTGGCATTGCTGATCAAAAGCACAGTAATAACTGAAAAAAGAGAGAGGAAGAAACAGGAATGTTTAGAGATCCATGCTATGAAGTAAGCAGGTCTAAAGTAAAAGGTCATGTTATAATTTCTAGGTTGGGAGTATAACAGATGATTGGAGGAGGCGTTCAAGGGAGAGGATAAACTTAATCACAACCATATGCACCTTTTATGGTGACATACAGCTTATAAAGCAATGGTTTTGGTGCTTGTGTGTCAACACTGTGGATAGATATTTGGCTTACACTGTGTTTCAGGTTACTGATAACGTCTCCATTTAATTAATGCCTGAACTTAATTACATTTATAAAAGCACTGGCAGCAAGTTTGAGGAACTAACTTCCTGCTGGGTTGATAGTGGATTATCAAAACAGTTGACAGCTTTTAAATTTTGTATCTAATTAGTGTTGGGTTTTTGTTTTAAAATTCAATAGATTGATATGTTGCTGAAAGAGTATTTGCTTTCTGGAGATGTATTGGAAGCTGAACGCTGCCTTCAGGAGCTGGAAGTACCCCATTTTCACCATGAACTTGTATATGAAGTAAGGAGAAATCAGAGTCTCTTTAACAATTATTGGTATTTTGATGTGGGCATGCAAATCATATAACTGGCATCGAAGCTTAGGTTGCTTGTTCTGTTATTTGAATAACTAAATCGTTTCATGTAAAGTTAATGGTTTGTATGCTCATTTGTGTGTGCTTTGTGCAACAAGTAAGATGCTGCTGACTCTGGGAAGATCCAGAAGTAATTTTTAGGGTTAAATAGTTGAATTCAGATTATTATAGGTTCCTGAAAATAAGATCTCAGTTTCTTTTCTGCCGAGGAATAGCAGCAAAAAAACCCTCCCATGCATTGTTTTGGTGTTTATTTCCTTCTAGTTTCAGATATCTGGGTGTTCTAATGGGTGTTACCTGTTTTTGTTAAGTTATACAGCTTCCTTTTTCAGGGTGGGATTGTTTCACCCTGCACATTCGTAAAAGCTCACAAACCCAGCCTATATGGGAGACTGTTCCCATTTGTACTCTTTTTATCTGCCAAACTGGGAAATAGTTGTTTACCAATAAAGCTGAACACCCACAATCTACAAAATTTCCTTTTCAGTAAAGTGACTTGTTATAGAAAATTCCTTCACAATAGAACTGCAGAATCATTTCAGTTGATGGGGCTTGTGGACTATTGCAGATTTTAAGCTTCTGAGTCCTTCTAAAATCACAGATAAGAACCCCCATGGATACAAAATTAAAACCCCATGGATACAAAATTAATTTCACAAAATTAATTAATTGCCATCTGTACTGCAGCAGCCATATGGATATAGCCATGTAGTGCTGAAACCAGAGACAGAAAGGCAATGCTTTTCACTCTGTCTAGTCCTTTCTGGTTTTTCATACCTTTTATCTTATCCAAAGAACTTTTCATCAATATTTCTTTTCAAATAATAATATTAAACTGAAATTGTGAGTGCATGTAACAAATGGGCTTTTTTCCGCAGAAAATTCCTAATAATGCATTCACTCCTTTCTCTACTTCATATGGTCACATACCTTGTACCTGAGCTACTGTTTTCATTTTAGTCAAAACACTTGCATGATTTGTTTTAGGCCATTGTACTGGTTTTGGAGTCAACTGGAGAAAAGACCTTTAAAATGATACTGGATTTGTTGAAAACTCTGTGGAAGTCTTCTGTTATTACTGTGGACCAAATGAAAAGAGTAAGTATGGCATCCAGAGAACTTTGCATGAGGTCTTGCAAAATTTCCAGCTGTCTTTATGCAGTTAAATGGTTAAAACTAATCATCAAAAATGCTGCAATATTGCTTCATTTTTTAAATTTGTCTTTTTATCTGGTAGTTCTTTAACTGAAGGAATACAATAAAGGCCTGCTAATTACAAATGTCAAGTAGAGCAGTATAGAAACCAGTATTTTGCACAGTTAGAATCATCTGTAACTTTACTTCTCAGGATGAATATGGGACAGCAATTCTGGCCCAGGGCAGACTGAGGACCACACCAAGACTTACATAAAAATTGACCCAGCTTTGTTGCTGGTGGAAAGTGATGAAGTCATCTCTGATTGTCCCTAGTCTCTCCTCTGCTGCATATACTGTTGTGTTGGTCATTTGTGGCCACATTTTTCCATTTACATGGAAGACATATTAATTCTTTTCTTCATTTTCTTCTTTATTCTTCTTTTCTTTCTTTTCTTCATGTTACTACTTCATGTCGTAACAGGCAGGCTATCATACAGATTTTATACTGTCTGGATTTCTGACTTCTTTCTAAAGAAGTTAAAAGGTCAGGTTGTGTTTTTATGTAGATAGATAATACCATGGTTCTGGCTGATATTATATACCTTATTTCTCTACTGAGTTGTAGCTGCTCTGCTTTGGCTTTGTGAAACGATAAAAAAAAAAAAATCCTCTGGAGAGCAGAAGGGTATTTAAAAACATCGGAATAAAATTATAGAATAACCCAATGATTATTTGAATCCTTGCACTGCAGGGCTATGAACGGGTTTACTGTGAAATCCCAGACATTAACCTGGATGTGCCACACTCCTATTCTGTGCTCGAGCGCTTTGTAGAGGAATGCTTTCAGGCTGGAATCATCTCCAAACCACTGAGAGACCTCTGCCCTTCAAGGTACTTGTTTCGTTGTAGACAGGCAAAGGCACTGCTCTTCTTTCCTATCATAGGTTACTGAAAGCTGCATCTTAGCAGCTTAGTAACACCAAAGTGTTACTGACTGGAAGTGGAAGCTGGAGGATGGACAAACAGTTGGACTGGTAAAAAGTGTATTAGGAGGCTGCACTTAGAAGATGTGAAACCTGTTATATTGAGGCTGGGATAAATACTTGAGGAAAGGCAGCCTCCTGTGAATCCCAGGCAGCACCCCTCAGTGCTCCCCAGAGGATAAAGGCTGCCTCTCCTCTGTTTTATTGCAAGGTTTTTTGCTTGGTAGAAATCGGTGCAGCACCCAGCTGGAAGATCCAGGTGTCACAGTGGCCCATGTAGGTGATAGTGGTAAACCATCAGCTATACTGGGGAAATGAAAAAAAATCCTTTAAAGATAGTTTGAACTTACCAAACAGCGTGAGTAGATTTCTAAGATGAGACAACCAGTCCTGATGTTTATATAAAAAGGAACAGGACACTAATATGGGATAAGAGCTGCACATCCCATTCCTCATACCTGTCCTGTGATTCGTACAGTGCTTTTGGTTTGTTATGGCTTGGTTACTCGTAGCATAAATAATGCTGTGTGAACTGCAGCTAATCAATATGCTGTTACCTCCTTACTGGTGACAAAACAGTTAATAAGTTTCATTTCCTCTGGGGAATACGTGGAAATTTTTAAATAGGATGTTAAAACTATTATTCACAGTTTTACGCATTGAGAATACTATTTATTTGACAGGTCTTTTCTATTTTGGGTGTTTTGTTAGAGTTCCTAAACCATCTTGACAGCTTGTCATAAATTTGGATCTTGAAATGTTAGCATCTTTATCAAGAACAGCCTCCATTTGTGGACTTTACATTTAAAACTCTGTGTGTGTGTGTTGGTATCAAATGTTTTGCAGGTTTGGGGGTGTGGGAGGGTTGAGAGTCATCACTGCATCAAAAGCTTGATTATGCTTTGGTTACCAGTTATGTTGGAAGGCATTTTTGGTTTGTGTACTTCAGTTTTAGGTAGAAACCTGCCACTCCTATGTTTCCAAACGAGCATTTTTAAGCAGCTGAACTGACATTGTGATCATTGCTAACCCTGCTGAACTCACACTTTGTATTTGACTTCCAAGACCAAGAGAAGACTCTTCTCAGTGACAAAAAACAAGCAATGCTACTCTTAAGTTCCTGAAAAGATACTTTCTGCTTTCTTACAGGGGCAGGAAGCGTTTTGTGAGTGAAGGAGATGGAGGTCGTCTTAAGCTAGAAAGCTACTGAATGTGAGAACTGCCTCCTGAAGCCTTACACGTTGAAAGGGAACATAGCTCGCTATCGATATATACAACACGCATGCTCCTCTGGTGTGTGTATGTATATATGTATACACATCTAGGACATACCAAATTTAAGAGTTGCTTAGCACAGTTCATATTTTTTTAAGAGCACATGTTTTGGGTACAAATTGTTTTGTTGTTTTTTTTTAATAGTTTTGTAAATTTCAGGAAGAAGTGTTCTTTCTTTGGGCATATAGTAGAACAACTGGCCACTCTGCTGTGGTGGTGCCTTGAAATAAGCTATCTCTGTATGTGCCATGTTTATGACCTAATCATTCCACGTGTGCATCGATGTCTGACTGCCGCTCGCTCTTTCCAGGACAGTGCTGTCATCATAAAATCACTGGTTTATACAAAGCTTTATTATAGAAGGGTCAGGTTAAGCTGCTGTGATCCCATTTCCATTGCTGCTGAAGAAATACTGTGCTTTGGGAGAAAAAAAAAAAAGCAGTTTCTTTGTTTTAAAGAGCCCAAGAATATACAGTTGGGTCACAAGACTGAATTCATCTGTTTCAGGGGAGAACACTGTTTGGTTTCAGCCCCCATGTACCAAACTTGTCTTTTTTTCTATGTAACTGGAAAAGTGAAAAGTTCTGGTAAAACATATTAAAAATATTTTTTGTGAAGCTCTTGTTTCTGCCTCTTTTTTATTTATTTTAAATAGAACAAATTAAGCAGTACATCTAATGCTGCCCTTTGGTATTGCAATCAGGAGGAGAGCACGGCGTAATTAAGCTCATGGTAAGTATTTACCAGATCTGTTTTGGAAAACACAACTGACTTGCGTAGGAGCGTCCAGGCTGGCACTGTGATACTGTGATTGTGTAGCACAGCTTGGCCGAGCTCTTGCTCAAGAACAAGATGGATCCAAGGAAGACTCGCTTACAGGAACAGGGTAGAGCCTCTCCTTTGTTTTTCAGTTTCATGTCAAGATTTCAGGTGTTCCGAAATGCTGGGAATAGCCGTTCCAGAGCCGGGACCATGCTGTGCTCTAGGGGCCAAGCGCTTCAGTGCTCGAGCGGGTCTGGTAAGCCCGCTTGGAGCAGTGGGGTTGTGGAACTCGCCTCCTCCCGCGGTCCGAGGAGTTCTGGTACCTCTAAAGACGCGTTTAAAACATCGCCTGGGCAGCGACCGGCGCAACTCCTACAGCACCAGCGCCCGACGCGCGGCCTCCCCGCCCAGCCCGGCACCACCGCCTGCGTTCAGGTCCCGCTTTAATCCGCGGCCCCGTTACCCAGCGGTACCTCCGATCGCGGTGCCGCCGGGCACGACCCTCCCCGCGCTACGGCCGGGGCGGCGCGGCCCCCGCAGACGGCGGCGGGGCCGCCTCGGGCGGCTGGGCCGCCTCCAGCGCCGCCCGCTGCAGCTTCTCCAGCTTCTCCAGCGACACCGACTTGAGGGGCAGGATCTTGGGCTTGCACAGCACCATGGCGGCCGTGTCCTCCACCGACAGCTGCCCTGCAAAGGGAGAGAAGGGCCGTGAGGGAGCGTCGGGCCGGGCCGGGCAGGGCCGGGCGGTGCTCGCCGCCGGTACCTTGCTTAGGCAGCACCTCCCGGAGCGCTCCCGTCCCCTCCGGCATGGCGACTCCGGCACGGCACCGCCCCCCGGGGACAACTACGGCTCCCAGCTTGCACTGCGCGGCGCCACCCCCAGGCACCCCGGCCGTGCCCCCCGATGCGTGCTGGGAGTGGTAGGCCTAACGGGGCTCTGGCCGCACAATGCGCCTTGGGAACCGTAGTCCTTGGCGTGGCGCTGCGCCGGGGCAGCCCCGGGCGGGGCGGGAGAGGCTTCGCCGGGGCTGTCCCGGTCCCGCGATGCCGGGATGCCATTCCCTGCCTCAGCTGCGCCGGGCTCTGCGCTGAGGCGGAGCCGTCCCACCTGCGCGGGCCTGCCCGGCCCCGGCGAGCCGCTGCCTGCCCGCCCGCCGGGGCCCGCCGCGGAACTCAGGCTTTGAGGCGCTTTTATCGTTTATTTTCTGCTTCGGTAAATAAAATCCCCAGCAGACACTGTCCAGCAGACGGGCGTGGCCAGGGCGTACGCGTCCCGGTTTTCGTTTCCAGGCAGCGCCTCGGGATTCGCGATGTGAATCATGCTGCTGTTTGACACGTAAACAGCAGTAAAAGCCGGTGTCTTTCTAAACGCCGAGAGCTTAAAGGTCGCCGAACCTGATGGGCCAGTGCACCGGGATCCCCCACGCCCCCCACACGGGTCCGCCTTTTGGAGGATCTTTGCCACCGGGCGCAGCTTCCCTGGGAAACCCCCGCGGGGAGCCGCGTGTGAGCCGGGATCGGCGGAGAGGGATTCACCTGTCCTGGGCCTTGGCGATGCCCCAGCAAGCCCCGATTCCGGGATGTGTTGTAATTTTAGAGTTTGCTAATGAGCTTGCCTGTGTGCCCTGCACACCCTGTGTGCCTGGGGATTGGCAGTTCGGGCCGGTAATCCTGCTAACCCGGCCTTGGCAGGCGGGGACGGCTCCTTTCAGTGTTCTGGGATTGAGATCTGGCTTCTTGCTATGCACAAGGATGGCTGTGGATGAGTAAAATGAGGGAGAAAATCATCTTTGCTAATAATTCATTTCCACTCTGCCTTGATGGCGGCTGTCTGCATGCTTCCCTCTGCTAGCTCAGGTGGGACCTGTCAGCTGTGGGATCCAAGGTTTGCTGGGACAATAGTGATAAAACTTTTAACTTCCAGTAAGTGGCACCTCTCTGATAGTTATTTAAAGCCTCTGTCTGCATTGTTCCAGAACTATTTCCTTTTTCCTTTAAGCAACCTAGAGTAGGAAGCTGACAGTCCCTCAGGTAGCCCAGTTCCACCTCGCTGGAAGCGTTGCCTGATGCTGGGTTGGAGGCCAGCAGAACCCACGGAGGGTGAGAGCAGGGCTCCTCCTTCCTGCCTTTTGTGGAGCTGGCCAAAGATAACACTCCTGGACTGGTCCCAGGCAGCACAGAAACGGGCCCTTTTTGTCCTTACTCACATATTCCACTTTCAGGTCAGAAGATTGGCGTTGCAAGGCTGTAAAATGGATGTGCTTGCTGGGAACATCCCTCTCTACTCTTTGAAGTGCTCAGAAGCATTCCCACTGATTTCAGTGGGAAAGGCTCCTTTGTCTGATGTGCTTTTCCATGTGCCAGTCAGTATTTTGTGCTGACTGGAACAGAAAGGAAGAGGCACTGCTCTATGATGGATGTTTGTAGACCAGGGCATTTTAAACAGCACATGCAATTCGCAGATCAGTAATTTGGTAGTTGTTTGTTGGTTTGTTTTTAAGAACCGATCCAACATCTTAGATATGGCTATGGCTAAAAATGAACATAAAAGATACCCAGTTATGACTGAAAATTTTGCACTGTGAAAGCAGGAGTTATTCCTGTGGTAACAAATATGGCCTGCAGAGCAACAGAAATGAGCTGAAAGCAAGATGCTGAAATCAAATCATAGGCCAGGTTTTTTTGCCAGTGTCCTTCACAGTGCCAATGGCCACCTGGAGTCCAGCATTATGTGAGCACTGGCATTTGGAGCCCATCTCAGTCATGCAGGGAATCACTTTCCAAAAGCAGTTTTCCTGCCAACAGGGTTTGTTTGCTTGGTGATAAGAAACAATGGTCAACTCAGTTTGTTACTTGAGCATTTCAGTGACTGAGGAGTCTGGCATCCTGTACTAGATCCATTTTCTTAGCTACTCAAATGCCAGCTTGGCAGCCTATCTAGGAAGCTGATAGCTCTGGGACAGGCGTGATTGTGGAGGTTGTTTTCAACAGTTTCTAGTAAGTCTGTTTTTAAGATACCTCCTTCCTTTTTTTCCTTTGCTGGGAAAAAAGTCATAGTTACCACCTTCATGACTGGGAGGTCTGGATGAGAGAGAAGAGGGAGGCATGGGCATACAGCTTAATATCCTACTCTTCAAAGTGCCTGAAAAACAGAACTGGGCTTAGTTTTGAGTAAGGCTGGTATTTATTCACTAAAATGGTGTTGGCTGTAGTTAAGAGAAGGGAAAAGTGTTTCATAGAGGACCTAATTCCCCTTGTTTTGTTGGCAGAGAAACAAGAAAACGGGTGAGTTTTCCAGTTACAGGTGAGGGATCCAGTCTCTTCTGTTAAAGAAAGCATAGTTACACCCCGTTTTTTTGTCTTTTTTGGCCTCTGGGGTCGACATGTGCTCAAGCACCCATTCATTTCTCTCCTGGGCCTTTCCAGTTGCCAGGAATAGCTAGGAAGCTGTTTGCCAAAACCCTTCCGTCTGGGAAAAGCACGGTGCGCTTGCAATGGGACTCTGCTGAGTCAGCACATTATCTCGGTGTCACTCCATGGGGCTGAAGAAGTCAGAACAAGACCGTCCTTGTGCCCAGGTCTCAAGTTGTGTCCCCATGGCATGAAGCTTCCCAGAGTCCTGAGACTCGACCTTGGGATGAAACCCAGTGTTATTTGAGAAAGCGTAAGTGTGGTATCCATGGAGAGGACAACGTGCTCTAGGTTGCACATCCTTATTTTACTGATGTCACAAACAAGTTATTCTTGTGCACTGCAGAGAGCCTCACAACCACAAAACCAGCAATAATTTTATAAATGATAAGCTTGTTTTCCTCCTCTTGTTCCCAGATACTCTGAGTGCAGCAGACAGCAGAGATGTGCATTGCTGGAATTCAGAGGGTTTCGTAATTTGGCAGCCACTTGCTGAAAGCCCTGCAGATACAAAACAACACTTATTTCAAGTCTTGAGAAACATCTCCTACTTAGTAGAAGAAAAAAGCATTTAGGTGAAGCAATGTTGCCAGTCCCATTTGTTTATGAGGCTTGGTTTTTTGTCTTTATACATTTTAAATGCTTTTTATTTTCCTTCTGCTTTTTGAGCCTTTCAAGTTCATGTTTTCCATATGACAAGAAAGTCTGGAATCAAGTCCGTACTTTAAAAAGCAAAAATTTGGTTCAGAGTCCTGTATAATCATGTAGCTCCAGACATGGGGTGTTTAAAAATAAAGCCAGTTTGATGAGAACTACCCATCTTGAAGGTGACTTTCTGTTCTGAATGTAAGTAAATACTTTGTTGACAGTTTAAGAAGCTTTTAACAGCACCTGATCTGTGTTTGCTTTCCACTTGGATCTCTCTCTTTTCTTCTTTTCTAGAAACCTAGCACTTGTTTCACCTCTCTTTGTGCTGGTGAGATCAGAAATGTAGTCTGGCAGCATTTGTTGAACAATGCATCTCAGTGCTTTCGGAAATACACCTGCAGATTTCATGCAACTGTCCCTGAAGCTGCTGAGTGGTACCATGGGACACCGAGCCCAGCTTCAGAGAGAGGAGGAGGAAGGTGGTTTGGGTTTAGTGGGTGGGGTAAGGCAAGGAACAGAAAGCCTGGCGTGGCTCCCTGCGGGATTCCCAAATGTCTTCAGAGCCTGAAGCTTGATAGCTTGGTGTTTAACCCAGTCCTTGTTTTTGAAAGGGAGTTGACAGACAAATGATTTCTTTTAGTTGAGCTTTCTGAATATACTTATTTTAAGTTTGTTGTTTGATGCAGTGGGATCCTCAAGCTATATGCAAAAGGCAAGGAGACGTGCCTGGAAATGCATTATCCAAGGGACACAGAAACAGCTTTCTGACAGGCTGCTCTTCCTGCTAACACCTGGTAAATGCAGAGACCTGGCTCCATGTAAGTCCCATTCTGGGCTCCTAAGCCAAATGCTCTACACTGGCATTTCTAGGAGGTTTCTGCTCTACTTGTGTGGTTTGAATCGCTTAAGTCTTTGGCCTCGTGCCCTGGAGTGCCAGCAGAGGCTTGCTGTAATTGCCCGTAAGTGCACCGTCTGTCAGATTATTGTTTAATTATTCCAGCTTCTCACCGCCACACACTGCTCCGTGTCTCTCTTGCTATCTTTATTTAATTGAGTGGAAGAAATTCGAGACTTGTGCTTCGCTTACATCACTTTGTTTTTACCCATCCTTGCCGCATCCTACTATGAAGTCCCACCTTTTGTTTGCAGAAGTCAGTCTTCTGTGTAGAAAAACCTATTGTCAATATCTCAAGCATATGTTAGAAAGAGAATCAATATTTCAACACATGGTGAAGTCAAACCATAAATCTCTCAACACAATCAAATGATTGTACAATTCTCCCTTGAAACACCGCTCCTCCCCCTGAGAAACAAGAGAGGGAAAGAAAACTCTTGGATAACCAAGCCCTTGTCCTCACAATGCATGACTGTTCTTAGTCCTTCGCTCTGTGTCGCTCCTTCCTCTTCAAGATCTGTCTTTGCCTAGCCCATCCCTGTTCATCAGTTCCAGAGTATTACTGGGATATCAGCTCTTTTCCTGAGATCAGCTTGTGATGACCAGTTCCACTGCCTACTCGCTGCCATTTCAAACATCTCTGTGCTTCCTCCCAGCCTTGCAACCAGCCTCTTAATAATGTGTGTTGAAAAAATTATCTTTCTGAGCTCTTTCCAACACTCTCCTTGTCCGTATGGCCTATAAAAAAACTTGGCAGCATGCTGACTGCTTTTCTCTCCTCATGCTCCCTGTGCCTGTGACAAATATGTGTCATTTTTCTGGTCTCACACTTGGCTTTCAGCCTTTGAATCAGAACACTCTTCTTGTACAGCCCCCCACACAAAGATCAAGGCTCCTGTGCACTACCACAATAATAATAAATGTTAGAGTTGCTGGCACTCACTCTGCTCTAGTTTTCATGGCTCTGGGCAGAAGGAGTTTCATGATGTCCTTTTGGAAGATCTATCTGCACCTCAATGATTTTGTTTTCAGGGTTTCACGTAAAAATTCTCAGCTGAAACCTCCCTTTATAGGTGTACTCCCTGTAATGCCTGGCTCCCTGACCGATTGTTGGGGTTATTCTTCTCACTTCCTGTAACTGAACTGTAGGATTACTTATTTTATACTACTTTCTGATTTTATTTGTCATCCATCTCTTTTCTTCAGGAAGGAGCAATTTGTGTAAGAATTTCAATGTGGAATTGACGTTAGGGTTTATTGCTATTTGTCACCCTTCAGGAAATACATCCCTGGCACCAGCACTCAATCCCTGCTGGCACTCTGGAAGAGGAAGAGAAAATAGCACGGCTGCAGCTATTAAGACCAACAGGCAAATATTTTATTCAAACTCAACTTTTTCTTCCTGGGTCACTTTTAGAGAATATTTTTCTGATTGTGAGGATGCGAACGAGGGTTGTGTTTGTTTGTTTGTTTTCCTGGAGACTCTCCTATTCAGCTGATCTTCATCTTCTTCCACATTTTAGGCAGCAGAGCTTGCAGCAGTGACAAGCTGTAATCCCAAGGAAAACTGCTTGTGCCTGTGGCCTGGGTTAACCTGCTGGCAGTGATACGTGCCTGAGCAGGGGCAGCTGTTTCACACAGCTCAGCATGGACGTGCTGCCACTCCCAGCCACTTTTAGGACACAGGTGAGTTGTTTACAGCAATCTCAAAAAAACTTGTAATAAAGTTGTTCTGTCTTCCTGGAGCCACCACTCCCAGAGACCTTTCCCCTTTCTTGGCTGCTGTGGGAGCCTCCTTCCTTCGGCTTCACACCTTATCAGCTACAAATGATACGGTTCAGAACTGGTTGTGGTCCGGCTCTGTCTCAGAAGGAGGGGCTACACTGCCACTCCGTTGTGGCTGCTGAGGACGGGAAGATCAGAGAGGACAACGGGGAAGTGGAAGCCTGCTCCCTCTTTTATGTGGAATGGAGTCAGGATATGCCCTTGTATGAAGTTCAGCAGAGAAAAACTTGGGCTGCACTCGCATTCCTACCCACCGTGCCATTCCAGTCAGCCTGGTACTAATCTCCACGGATCTCTGAAGGCATGAAACAACACGCAGTGTAAATGAAATCTGAGCCGCACCGTAGCTCAGTACTGGTGCCAGCCAGTTTTAGAAGACTGCCACGAGAGCCAAGGGAAACAGGTACAATGGTAGAAGATGCCTTGTACCACCTGCAGGCACAGACCTACAGCACTCGAGCAGTTCATGAGGCATGTGAAAAGCTGGTGAACCCAGGGCCACTTAGACTTGAATGCACTTTCCTGGGGAGGAAGTGGCTTGTCCCTTGGAAAGCTCAGCTCCCCAGGGTCTGCATGAGGTCAATGGAAAAAGTGATTTCTTCAGAATATGATTCAGAGTGCCTAAGTACAGGCTTATCTTATTGACTACAGAGGAAGCTCAACTTCTGTAGATTTAAACTCATTTTTGAGAATACTCATCCCTTCTTGCCCCTTAGTTGTGGGAGTTATACTAGACCTGGGTGTGGTTAGTCCTTGGTAGGCACACTACCTACTGAAATTCAGGTGCTGCGGACCAAAGGTAAGAGAAGCTTGTCTACCAGAGCACAGAGTGTCCTGTCGGATCCTGCTTTGTCCTTTTGAGTTACCCTGGGATGTCAGAAATGGATTTGCAAGTACCCCAAAAGAAAATTTAATCAAGAAAGGTCTGTTTCTTCATGGATGTCCTGACTGGAGCTGGAATAATCAGCATCTGTTTCAGTTTAACTGAGTTTTCATTCTGGCCTTTCTCCCCTTTCAAAGTACAGGCAACTGAAGCCTTTAATTTGCCCTGTGTTTCACTGCAGAGGAAAACAGGAGTTTCTAACAGCTGTTACTATCCTGTCTAGAATAGCTACACTAAAAAATTCAGTTTATTGTCTGTTGTGAATGAAAAAGCTCTTGCTTGTTTCTGTTGTTTGTCGTGTTGACTTTGAAAGATAAATTGTTTGAACTGGTTGACTCTTCAATTGTATAACTGAAGATTAGCTTGCTTGATAGCCTGCTCGATTTGCAGTTTTCCCTTGCACTAAACAAACTGAAGAACTGCTGGCCTTGGGGCAGTTAGGACACAGCACATACTGGAAAAAGTTTGTGTGCATGCAGGTAAATAAGAAAATATCTTCATGCATGACATTCTGGATGTGCTGTTTCAGTGCTGATATGTCCTGTCTTTCCACCTGGAAGAGCTCTTGTAAGACCTAGGAAGCCTGTTTAAAAAATTGCTAACAGACACTCATAGGTGGCTAAGGAGTTGAAAGTAGAAGCTGGCAGGACCAGAATTAGTTTTCACATGGTAGTTCTAAAATCCTAAATTGTGCTGCTTGTTTTAGAGAACATAGGTGCTCTGTCCTTTTATCATACATTTGCTTTGTAAAAACATTTGGAGAAAAAAGCGAAAATAACTTCTTGTCACTCAAGTAAGCAGACCTGGCTCTGAATATATAAAAGGAAGAGACAGTAAAAATAGCAACATCTTACTGTACTGTAGTCCTTCAACAGAGAACCACATTTTGAGGTTGCCCTTCTTTGTATTGCAAAGGCATCTTGCCCCAAGCAGAAGCTTTTGCTCTGGGGTTCGGAGTCTGATTTCAATGGGACAGAGCTTTGGTGTCAGCCATTGCATTGAGTATCAGCTTTGAGACATTGACAAGGGCTCTGACTCTCCATGTGCATCCTCCAGGTTTGGTTTCTGTGCCTTCCTCTCTCCCCTTCTGCCAAGTGGTCCAGCCTTCCCAGTTTTTGTCTACTCATAATAAAGGCAGTGGAGCCAAGGTGCCATTCGAGGGGAAGACAGAAAAGAATGACAAAGGCATACACTATTTCCATGATGGGTATGGTGCTCACAAAATGAAGTGGGATTTTTTGTGCCATCAGCCTTCAAAACATGCTTCACTCCCCCAGAATAACTAAACCCTTTGCAACCCTTGGCCAAGAGACTGAAGCCAAACTTCTGGTAAGCTGAGAATTCAAGGGAAAGGAATAGGATATGACAGGAAGGTCTGGATAGATTGAGGTGTGGATGAGAGGAAGGTAAAACCTACTATGGAATTTGGAGATTTGAGACGTGAGATACAGAAAGAAAAAAAGAAAGGACAACTGGGAATGAGAGTTTTATGTTGAGACTGGCTGGCAAAGACCTGGCAGACAGAAAACACAACAGAATTTCAGTGCAAGGAAAGGAGAAGGAAGAGAGTGGAAATTCAAGGGGCTAGGCAGTGACATGAAGAACCAAATAAGAGACTGGACTAGGACCTGGCATGGGGAACCAAAGTGGGAGGCCCTGTTGGAGATTAAGAAAGGAGGGACAGTCTGGGGAAGGAACAAGTGATCCAAGTCTGAGAGTGGAAGTCAGGCGCAGGGAGGGAAGGGAGCAGCTGGGGAGAGCTGTGGGAAGCAGCCCCACACAGGGCAGAGCACAGGGCTGTGTGGGTGGAAAGGGGCACAACGGGCTGCGCTTGCTGGGACATCCTGACTTGCAGAGCTGGAAGCGGAAGAGCTCCCCTGAGGCTGGTCTTCATGTTGGCTCAGCCAGCAAAGAATTTGCCTCTTGTGCTGTCTGCCCCAGCAGCAGTACAGAAACGACCGGGGCTGAGTGTCCTTGGCCGAGGCAGCAGCAGCTGCCTGCCTGGGGGAGGAGAGCAGGCGCTCGGGTAGCTGGATGACAAAAATTTTACAGTTGGGAGGAGGTAGTGAAAAGGCCACATGACTGAGAGAGAAAGGGTCAATTCATTAGTCTGGCAGCCACTAAATTAAGAAAAGGCAAGCGGGACTATATATCAGAGGTATCTGAATTTGGTCAAAGATGATTCTGAAGTTGCTACATTGATCTTGTGGTCGGCTTAAGCAAGCTTAATTAATTGCTTTATTTTAGTTCATTGTGTAAGAGCTAGCTCCTAATAAATCACACTGTTTTGCAGAAACATGCTTGAAACAACTGTGTAAATACTAAATAGCCTTAGGAATGGTCTTATGAATCCACTGAATAATCCAAATTCCAACACTCATCCCCCTCTGCTGCTCATCTGGATGGAGGATAGCAGTCCACTGCTGCTGTTTATCTTTCAGTAAAAGGGGCAGAAGTCTGTGCTGGACAAACAAGGGTGGAGACACACAGCTGATGGCCCATGGAGGTGCTGTGATGCTTCGTGATCCTGCACCAACAGTTGTCCTTTTCAGGAGCACAGAAAATACTACAGGTGTTACAGGAACATTATGAATGTTGCAAAGCCAAGCCTTTAAAAGTTAGGCAATGTCCAAAGAAAATTGCCAGTGAAACCTTAATTCAGAACCATGTAGGTTATGAAATGCTCTTTAATTATATTTCTCCTCCTGCTCGTTTCAGTGTATAATTCAGGGTCCTTGTACAGTCCTGTGGGTTTTCTGGGGCAACAAAGACTGAGGAACCTCTGATTTGCTGTCTGTGGATTTATCTTAAGGAGAGGTACTCAGTCACGGTACCACAAGGTTCAAAATACAGGCCTGTCAGCACAGTCTACTGATCCTGAGAGACCCTTCCCTAATACTTGTAAGGATTGTGAACTCTTATATTCACCTTCTGCTCTGGGACAGGTCTGTGCCAATCAGATCTGGGGACAAACAGTGCTGATGGAGACTGGGAGTAGGTTGGAGCTGAGCTTTTCAGCATCCAGTAGGAGGGTATAAAATTAACTACTCCATTTGGGCAGATTAAAAACAAATCTTTCATGCATGATTTCTGCCTTTGCAAAAATGTCTGTTAGTTCTGATTGTTGGCACAAGTATTACCATAGTATCAGTCTAATCTCATATGACATATTTAAGGATTTGCAGCAGAAGGGTGGAGTTACCAGTGTAAATTTCTTGGCTGATTTATCTCTTGTGACAATTGTCCTGCTCTGCTTTATATCAGCTTTTCAGAAGAAATCAGGGGTTTTGAGTATAAAGTAACATTTCTTTAGATTTCAAATAATATTTTTTAAAGCAAAGCGAGTAGAAACATAAGTAGAATCTCTAACAGAACCAGAGTACATGTAGAACGTATCCTTTGTAAATATTTCAATGCTAAGGCAACTGGGCAGTGACACCTTGCACACAAAGAACATGAGAAATGTAAAGGTACATGGTTAACAAAACATTCAGATCCTCCCTACAACACTACAATCTTTTAATGCAAATGACTGTGTTCAATTAAGTTACACAAGAAACATTTTTTTCAGACTCCAAGCTCTCAAGGCAAAGTGTGTATTTCCAGGTCTTATAGAGGATCCTGCACTGTCCACAATGAAGTTTTACTGATTAATAACAGCAAATAAACATCCAGTCATTGTAAGAAATATTGTCACTAGGAAATTTCAACTGGTTTCTGCCTTGTGATCCAATAGGCCAAAAAGCCAATTCCGCTTTTAATGCTGTCCAGCATTTATTAGTAAAAGCCCACATAACCACATTGAACTGTCTGGTTTGCCAAAGACTCACACAGAGGCAATTGGCAGAATTTTGGTATTTGATAATTGAATGTGAATAGCCTTGTTTCACTGAAACCAGCCCAGATGATTGCCAAAAGTTGTAAAAAATCTGACGGAAATAGCAGATACTCAGATTTGACTATCTGATGTAGGAAATGGCTCCTAAATTTACTCATGGTTTTGATTCTGCTGAAGTAGCTGCTGAACGTGAGCCTGAGGGACCAGTCCAGACCAGCAAGTACTGAGATCAATTAGTAGACTCCTATTAATTTGAATGTATTATAGAAATTATAAAGTTGAGATACTACTGCAGTGCAGAATCCATCTAGGCTTGAAAGAGCAACTGATTGCAACCACCTGAGAACTTAGCATTAAAAAGCTAAACCTTTCTCAGCAAAATATGGAAAGATCTGTTATAACAAGTCGTCAAAGAACTTGTTTTTAAAGCCCATCCAAAATCAAAGGGCGACTGATGGCAGGTGCTCTGTCACACTTGAGTGTATTTGTCTACACAGAGGTGTGGTTGTCACCTTCTGAATGGCTGCTGCCCTTCCTTGCAGCTCCCACATAACCGTGGCAAAGGCAGCTTGGTTGGGCTTAGCCTGAGATATCTGCTACAGAGAGAAGGGTCGGCACATTGGTCCGAGGTTACAGTGGTTGCCAGCTAGGAACGGTCCTGATTTTGTCGAAAAAGGAGACCCGGGACTGTCGCGGTTCCCATGCCCATCTCTTTGGCGGTGCCTCAGCAGCTGAAGGTGCCTTGCAGCATGAGCGAGTGGCTGTGCCCCGAGAGTCCCGCACTGAGAGCTGCTCCACACAAGCCCATCCCACCAGAATTCCTGATCCTGGCTGCGCTGGGGGCCAACTCGCCAGTTCAGCCGTTGGAATGGCAGGAAAACGCTTCCTGTTTGTTGTAACACTTTAATGAATTGCAGTGGGTCACCGACGGAGCCACGGGCTGCCCTCCTCACCCGGGGACATCTCGGCAGCGCTGGCACGACGGCAGCTTTCAGCGGGCTGTGCGGGGCCGGGGAGCCACGCACGAGAGCCGCGATCGGCGCTGCGACAGCGCAGGGGAGCCCTGGCCGAGCTCCGCGGGGAGCCCTGCCCGAGCCGCCCGGCGCTCCGGGAGCGCTCGGCCCCGCACGGCCCCGCTCCCGCCGTCGCCACGGGCAACGCGGCGCTTCCGCCGTAACCTGGAAGCGCTCGGTGTCCGCGCGCGGCGGTCCCGCCCCGAGTGCCGCGGGAGGTCCGTGGGCGGGCGGTCCCGTGACGGCTCGGTGCGCACAGACGGTGGCCGGCAGGGCAGGGCCG